>SNQJ01S0051028.1:63384-106123 GCA_010110895.2 Picea sitchensis
AATAGATCTCTATTAGAATAATATATAATACAAAACTTATCATACCCTCTATTCCTATTTATACTAAATCTATCTATCCAAAAGAACAATCTAGAGGAAGATCTTTCTAGAAGTGGAAGATTCTATTAGGTCTTATTACATTTGACTTATTCATCTTTATTACTAGGCCTTATTAACATTGACCTTTATTACATGGAAATATATTATTCTACCCACTTGAGGGGTTAGTTAGGTTAGGTCCCTAACATGCCCTCCCCCTTAAAATCATACTTGTCCTCAAGGCTTGAGATGAAGAAATTGTTGCAAAATGTTATTGAGATCCCAGGTGTCATATGTTGGAGTTGTATCTTTCCACTGGACTAACACTTCCATGATGGTATGCTAACGAATATGACGCTCTTTCTGGTCCAAAACTGCTTGTGGCTGCAACCATATGGATCCTTCTTCATCCAACTTGGGAAGGTTGGTTTGAGTGTGGAACTTAGTTCCAACCACCTTTTTTTTGAAGGAGACATGAAAAACAGGATGGAGCTTAGAATGATTGGGAAAAGCTAACTGATAGGCCACCTTTCCAATGCACTTGACAACTGTTCGGCCTTGAGTGAAGTTTTGTTATAAGGTTGTAGTCGAAGAAATTCCTGGTCTCCTTCAGCAAGTTAAAGTTCTGAGTGACCTTGATCGACGTGTTTCTTCATGCGATTCTGAGCCATGACCAAATTCTCTTGGAGGGTACAAAGAATATGCTCATGAACTTTAAGTGTTTGGTCAACCACTTGGACCTTCAATACACCTGTCATGTAGGAGAGAACAAATGGTGGATTTTTTCCATAGACTGCTTCAAAAGGAGTCATGCGAGTAGTTGTATGGTAATAAGTGTTGGACCGCCATTTAGATAATGGTAACCATTGAGCCCATTGATGTTTCCTTTCAGAGGATAAACAACTCAATTAAGTCTCCAAACATGTTTTGATTACTTCATTTTTACCATCAGTTTAGGGATGATAGGCATTGATGAGATGCAACTGGGTTCCCTGTAGTCTGAACAATTCTTGCCAAAAATTGTTGGTGAAAGTGGGATCTCGATCAGAAACAATATAATGAGGCATTCCATGAAGCTTGAAGATATGATCCATGAAAATTTGAGCAACAATGGATGTGGTAAATGGGTTTTGAAGAGCACATAAATGAGCATACCTGGAAAGACGATCCACAACCACCATGATGACTGACTTATTTCCTGATTTAGGTAATCCCATAATAAAATCCATATATATGTCCCTCCAAATAGCGGGTGGAATCGTAAGCGGTTGGAGTGTGCTAGGATGTTTGATGGTTTCTCCTTTGTTGCATTGACAAACATCACATTCAACTACAAAAGCACGAACGTAATTTTTCATACCATCCTAGGTATGAAAACCCTCCTGGGTAAAGAACATTTGACCCAGTCATAGGTTTTGGTAAACCCTGAATGCCTAGCTGTGGGAGTAGCATGAATCTCAGAAAGCATCGTGGATTTAAGTTGTGACTATTTACTTAAATACAAATGACCTTTTTATCGAAGCTCATCATTGTGCCAAGAGTAACCCGGGGAAACTTTAGAGTTGGCTTGCAATTGTTGGATCAAATGTGAGATTTTAGGATCATGTAGCCATTATTGGGACACAACTTGGAGCCAATCTAGTACAATGAAGGAGCGGGAGAAAAAGGACCCTTCATCTTCATATTTTCGAGAAAGAGAATCAACAACCACATTTTATTTTCCTTTCTTGTAAATGATCTCATAATTATAACCAAAGAGCTTAGTTACCTATTTTTGTTGCTCTAGGGAGGAAGGTCGTTGCTTCAAAAAATACTTGAGGATTTGATGATCTATCTTAACTTTGAAGCATTTCCCCAGGTGATAAGGGAATCAAAGATCTACTACATGCAAAATATACAACATTTCCTTTTCATAGATTGATTGGCCCAAATGGTATTTTGACAATTGTTTGCTAGTAAAGGCCAAGGGTATGCCTTCTTGCATAAGGACTACTCCAATTCCTCTGCCTGAGGCATCACATTCCAAGACAAAGGTCTTTGTGAAATCAAGAATGGCCAATACCGGAGTAGTACACATACCCGGCTTCAAAGCTTGAAAATCTTGATCCATTGCTAGATTCCAAGTGAAATAATTCTTTTTAAGGAGAGCAGTGAGAGGGGCCGCAATATTCCCATAATTCTTGATAGTCTTTGGGTGAGGCCAATCCTGCATTGCTTCAATATTTTTAATATCCACCCAGACACCATCCTTGCCAACAATATGACCCAAGTACTCTACGTCTGAGGCACCAAAGGAAAATTTAGAGAATTTGAGGAAACATTGGTGCTAAGAGAGTAGATGGAGAATTTGATCCACATGGGAAAGATGGGATTTCCAAGTTTTTCTATATATGATAATATAATCAAATAAAACTAAGACAAAATGATGAAAAAAAGGATGGAAGAAATGATTCATGAGGCTTTGGAAGGTGGAGGGGGCATTACACGAGCAAAGGGAATGACCAAAAAATCATAGTGACCCTCATGATTGAGAAACGCAGTCTTAGGTATGTCATCTTCTTGCATACGTATCTAGTGGTATCCATAACATAGATCAAGTTTAGTGAAGTATTGAGCAGCACTCAACTCATCCAAGAGATCATCAATGATGGGAATGGGAAACGTTTCCTTGATGTTAAGTTTATTGAGGGCACAAAAGTTAGGATACATGTGCCAAGTACCTTCTTTATTAAGTACTGTGACCATAGGGGAAGAATAAGGGCTTGTACTGGGGCGGATAACACCCGCTTGGAGAAATTCCTACACTATTTTCTCAATTTAATTCTTTTGGGAAAATGGATGACGATAAGGGAGAATATTGGGAGGAAGGCTTCTAGGAACAAGGCGAATGGAATAATCATGAACACCACAAGAAGGAGGAATTCCCTTAGGGGTGGAAAAAAAAAATTGATGTGTGGAAAGGATATCTTAGAGGTTAGGATGCACAAAGGGTGTCTGAATGGGTTGAATAGAATGGAGTTGAGAAATAATACCATAGTGGCCTTTCTTGAGGATATTTTCCATGCTATGGGAACTAATGATATTAGGAGAACCAACTGTGAGACCTTGGAATTGATACCTTTGTCCCTCCTGTTGGAATTGCATGGTTAATTCCTTAAAATCCATAAGAATGGGACCCGAAGTGTGTATCCATTCAACAACTAGCACAATGTCACAACTGCCCATGCCAATGGAAAACATATGATATTTAAGGTGGTAATGTGAAATTTGAAGACAAACATTTTCAAAACACCCACCACATTGCATTGACCCACCATTAGCTATCATAATTTGAAAATGATTGACAGCATGAATATATAAATTGGTTTCTTGGGAAATGCAACGATGAATAAAATTGCGGGTGCTACCACTGTCAACAAGGATGATGACCTTCTTGTTCTTAATATAGCCAATGCGCTTGAGGGATTGTGGGGTAGAGAATTTAGTGAGGGCATGCAAGGAAATAAGTGGGTCAACAGGCTCCTGGGTAGCATTGGTAAGGGAGGGTTCGTCAACAATGGGAACTGTCACATCATCTTCAGGAACATCTTTGGAAATAGCCATAATTTTTTTTTGTTCCTTACACATGTGCCTCGGAAAATATTTTTCATTACAATTATAGCAAAGACCGTTCAGTTGGCATTCATCCATTTCAGCCCTAGTTAGTTTCTAGACCTTGAGGGGAGTGTAAGGGGGGTTAAGATTAGTGGGTCGAGGGTGATGAACAAACAAGGTATTTTTTTTCTGGGAGAAAACAACTTGTTGGGCCTCTTTTGCATGTGTAGTAGCTTCCAACCAAGCCATAGGAAGGGACTTGAGAACCTAGGATCGGATTTCATCCATGAGGCCACTAATAAAGAATTCATGGAAGAACACATCAGACATGCCCTCTATTCGAAATTCCAAATGCTCAAAAGAAGTGATAAATTCTTACACTGTGCCTGACTATTTCAACTTGGTCAAATGACCGAGATAGTGGGTATCAATATCAAAGCGCGCATAGAGATCTGCAACAAACTGGGTCCATGAAATATACCCTTGACGTGAATTTTTACGCCATTGTGACCATTGCAAACATTCAGGATCTATATAGAGGACAACATAGCGAATTTTGGACAACTCATCAACAATACCATGCAGAGAAAAATAATGCTCCGTTTGAGTGATCCAACCCATTAGATCAGAGCCATAAAATTTATTGAACTCTACATAGGGAAGACAGGGTTCATGATGAAAGGAGTTGGGTTGAAAATGCAGAGACTGAGAGGAATAAAAAATGTCAGGTTGGTCTGATGAGATAGGATCCATAGGGAGGTTCAATAATTGATTGATAGTAGACTGGAGGGTGGTAAATTGGGTTGTGAATTTGGCTTCCATGGTGTCAAATTTGTGCTCTATGCTTTCAATGCGGGAATTGTTAGAGACAATATCAGATTTAAGTGATAGCTACCATGATGATTAGTTTGAGAAGGTAAATATATTGGAATAGCCAGAAAATAGGGAAAATGGGAAGAGGTCGGTCCACTAAAACAACAAGGATTAAAAATTAAGGGTATAGCTGCGATCAAGGAGAAAAGGGGAATCCAATGGAATAGGTCCCAAATAAGTGTGCCGACGGGACCACTATACTCTTTTTTTTTTTAGTCTTGTGGATTTATACTCCGACTTGAAGAATATTGTAGTGATAAAATTCCCAAATGCTTAACAAGAAGAAAGGTGTAGTAATTTCACAACCTGAATGTAAAAGACACAGTTGCACGAAAATAGATCTTGTTTGTTCTGTTTGTTTTTGTTTCTTCCCTAAGGGTTAGGGTATTCAAGGGCTCTATAGACAAGGATTTTCCCTGTGCTATATCTCTCTGATATACGTGTGGGGTCTAAAATTAGTACCCATCCCAATATCTCAGGGAAGCAACTAAGGAGGCTAGACTGTGTCGTTAGCCATACTACCAAAATACCCAGGTAATAGAGAGTATGTTCCTGAGTGTTGTTCTTGGTGGAACTATAGAAGTTAGGAATTTGATAGGTTTATCTATGGAGGGATTAAAGAGATCTAGGTCTATCCGTATACAAGTGTTGTCTGATGCACTACCACTCGAAGGGGTACCAATAAGGGTTACATATGTGCGCTTAAGTACCACTTGTATTTCTTACGTGTATGAATTCTTTATCGCGGTTTTATGTGCGTAATGAGATATATTTGTAGATTTAAGACGTTGGAATACGTCTCTACCCTGAAAAAAAAATTAACCGACAATTTTCTGTCAAGGAAGGTGCTCTGATACCACTTGTAGAATTCCAGATATAAAACAGTATGCATAAAAAAAAAAATTAGCTACAAATGGCAGACAAACAATGATATAATCAGAGAAATACCACAATAATACCAAAATAACACTAGAAAGAACAATTTGATTATTGAGAGCAATGTTCACTTGCCTCTTCGAGGGGGAAATGTCCAACAAAGCAGATCTCTATTACAATAATATCCAAGACAAAAATTCTCACACCCTCTATTCCTATTTATACTAAATCTATATATCCAAAAGAACACTCTAGAGGAAGATCCTTCTAGAAGAGGAAGCTTGTATTAGGTCTTCTTACATTTGACTTATTCCTCTTTATTTCTAGACCTTATTAATATTGACTTTTATTACATGGAAATATATTATTCTACCCACTTGAGGGGTTTGGTAGGTTAGATCCCTAACACCCTTTTTCCTATCCTCTTATCCTCTTCCCTTTCCCTTCCTAGTGTATCTCAGTCCCCCATAGCTCTTTATTCATGGTTGGTCTACATGCAATGATGTATTTTTATTAATGATCTGCATAATTACATATAGAAAAATAGGCTCGATGGCTTTAGCATCTAGGCTCTCCGGCCTAATAAAAACATAAGCCTCCCAACTTATAAACACTTGTCTCACTAGCCCATAAACATCATTAAACATCATTACAATTTAGTAGGGGCTTGACCTTGGGGTATTACAATCCCCTCCCCTTATGTATGCATTGTCCTCAGTGCATCATATTTACATATTACAACCAAATTTTCAAAAATCTTCAAAAATATGCGGGTATTCTGCCTGCATAGAATCTTGATGCTCCCATGTTGCATACCAGGTCCATTGGACCTTTACAAATCCTATGGATCGATTCCAGAGATATTTGATTTTCTGATCCAGAATGCATACCCGCTGCACTTGAAAAGCACTTTCTTGCTCCACCTAAATCACATTCCAATCAATAACATGAGTAACATTAGGTATATATTTCTTAAGCAATTAGACATGGGATATATTATGTATGAACATAGATATAGGAAATGAAATCATATAAGCTACTGGTCCAATCATCTCTAGGATTTCAAATGGCCCACAATATATGGCTGCCAACTTGGAACAATTTCCCAACTTCAGGGAACTTTTGTTGGTCTTCACCTTCAAGAAAACATGATCACCCACTTTAAATTCCCTGTGAGTTCTTCCCTTGTCAACATAGATTTTCTTCCTATCTTGGGCAACTCTGGCCCAACTAGTGCTGTATCAGTTGGGTTGTCTTAACTTATTGGTGTGTTGCACCTTCTTCCCTAGAGTGACTCAAATGGGCTCATCTTCAGTGATGCTTGGTGCCCATTTTTGTAGGAAAATTATACCAAGTGTAGATAATCTTCCCATTTAGATGGTTTGTTCATCACATACATCCTTAAAATATCCTCTATTACTTGGTTCACTCTTTCTATTTTCCCATCAGTCTCGGGATGATAAGTTGTGCTGAAGTTCATATTTGTTTCGAACCCTTTGAGTAATATCTTCCAGAACATTGAGGTAAAATTTGGGTCTCTGTCAGACACAATTTTATTGGGTATGCCATGCAAGCGTGTTACTTCCCTCATATAAATATAAGCAACATTGGTTCCCTTGTGAGTAACCTTCATAGGAATGAAATGGGAAGCTTTAGTAAGCTTGTCCACTACCACCATGATAGAATCATGTTGCTTCCTTGTTCTGGGAAATTTGGTGATGAAATCCATTGTCACAACTTCCCACTTCCACTCAAGAATGGGAAATGGCTACAACAACCTAGATGGATGTCTATGCTCATCCTTTGCCTTTTGACACTCCAAACATTTGGCAATGTACTCAACAATCTCCTTCTTCATGCCTGGCCAATAATATTGGCTCTTGACTACTGCAACTATTTTTTGATATCCTGGGTGTACAACATAAGGTACATTATGAATCTCTTTCAAAATTTTACTCCTCAATTCATGAGAATTGGGTACATAATTTATGCTTCTATACAAGAGAACTCCATCTTTTCCCAATTCATAATCTTCAACTTTTTGTTGCATTTTACCTTGCTGCAATTTTGTTACCAATTCCATGTACTGCAAATCTACTTTTGCAGCCTCAAAATTTTTGTCTTTAAGATCAGTTTGATACATGATAATGGATGTAGCATGTAGTTCATGCACTCTCCTATTGAGTTCATCAACCACTTTGTTCTCTTTTCCTTTGATGTGCTTAATATCAAAGTCATACTCACAAACGAATTCCAACCATTTTCTCTGCATGGCATAGAATTTGGTTGATGAAACAAGTATTTCAGACCATTATGGTACGTCCTCGGCTCAAACCTCTTTCCCATGAGGTAGTGACTCCACTTATTTAAGGCATGCACTATGGATTCTAACTCCAAATCATGAGTGGAATAGAGCCTTTCATGCTCTTTCGATTTCTTGGATTAAAAAAATGTCACAAACCCATTCTGACCAAGGACTCCACCAAGTCCTTTTTTGCATGCATCTGTGCAAACCAAAAAATCTTCATTCAAATCAACAATCCTCAGAATTGGAGCATTGGTTAACAAGTGCTTCAATCGCTGGAAGATATTTTCACATTTTGTTGTCCATTGGAACTTCAACCCCTTCCATTGCAAGGAAGTGATTGGGTGAGAAATTATCGAAAACCCTGCAATGAATCTTCTATAGTATCCAACTAGAACCATGAAATATTTGAATTTTGTCACGTTTTAGGTGTTTTCCACCCTTTAATAGCTTCAATATTTTCAGGGTCCATTTCTATCCCTTCTTCGGATATGACATGCTCAAAATAGTGAATTCGGTTTTGATAAAATGAGCACTTTCTCAGTGTAGCATACAACTGGTGTTCTATTAACACTTGTAAAACCATCCTCAAACAATGCTCATGATCTTGTTCTGACTTGGAATATACAAGGATGTCATCCAAATATACAATGAAAAACTTATCTAAATATTCTTGGAAAACACCATTCATTAAGCAAATGAAAACAACTGGTGCATTTGATAACCCAAATGGCACCACTCTGAACTTGTAATGAACATACCTTGTCCTTAAGGTGGTCTTGTTGATGTCTTCATCTCTAATCATTACTTGATGATATCCTAACCTGAGTCACATTTTTCTCTCTGATCTGTTGCACTTGCACAAGATGATGCCACCACATGGATGTCTTTCCTTTCAGCTGATAGATAACAATTCTTCCTTATTCATGAGAAGAATATTTATTCAATTGGAAGTACTTCCTCATGCCTAGAAACCATGTATAATCTTCTTCATCATTCTTGTGCTCACCATCAAAAGTAGGAGGTTTGATCTTATTCATTTCTCCTTTCAATTCATTCACCCCAGACCTCCTATGCTTCCTGACAAGGGATGGGATTGATATACTACCTTCTCTCTTGTTGGAATGCCTTTGGGAGTGATGATGATGTATGCTAGCACTCCTTGTTCTTCCTTTTCTCTAATGGGTCTCGTGGCTTCCTGATTTTCTAGAGCCACTCTCCTTATCCAACTTATTTTCAATTTTGTCTGGGTTTTTCATTAAATTCATATTGAAGTCTTCATGTTGTTGCTTGGCCTTCATAAGCCTCTCATTATCAACCTGGTGGATTTGGACACCTGTCTTCAATTTTTTTAAAGTCTCTTCCACATTTATGTCTTCCTCCTTTCCTCCTCCATGTCCATTGGAGTCATGGATGATTTTAGGGGCTAAATTTCGCTCATGGGCTAATTTTCCATGGTTTTTCCAAAAATGAGATTCGCTATTTTAAAAATGATTCGCCCAAATTCTATAGGATAAAATTATTTTACCTTAAAAATCGCCAAAAATTTATAAAAACTATATAAAATCCTTAGAAATTTGAATATTTTTACTAAAATATCGCCAAACATTTATAGATGGCATATGAAGGATTAGTAATATTCGCCAAGGTTTCTACATTTTAAAATAAATTTCCATCCTTAAAATCATCCCTGATTGGAGTTGGTTCCTTCCACACCCAGTTGGACATCCATCCCTCTGATTTCATCCTCTTGATTTTAGACTATCTGTGTATCATCCGTCACTCTGCACTCTATGCTGTTTCTTATCTGAAAACTATTAATTCTGCAAAAATGTGCAGCCAACAGAACATTGTCAGGCTAATTGTTCTTAATAATTTCATGAAAACACAAACCATTCTGATTCATCAATATATCAAACTTATTTTCTTTCTTTTTATTGATAAATTGACTATTCCGATCCAATTTATGGGTGAACAATTATCTTCTACTATTCAAGACCTTTCAAATTCTTGTTTCCATGCTCAATTCTGAGTGTTGAATAAGAAGTTATGGATACTTGAACGATTTGTCTTTTCAGTGATGAAATCCTGTACATGGATTCTTCCAAATTAGAGTTGAACTGGATCTTGAATCTGTGCTAGATCCCTTATTGAGGTTTACAGGCCTTCCTTACTTCTTTAGGTGTAGGTATGTATAATCAAGAATCTCAGAGGCTCTTTCTCTAAGCCCTTTCCTATTCTTATAACAAAATTTTGGGCGCTATCCCTTTTTCTTTGGCCCCCAAATTCATGTGACCTCAGGTTGTGGCCTAGAGCTAACAAAGAGGTGCTTATCCTATGATTTAGGCCTCTAGGGCTTCAGAACTTTGGGGCTTTAGAGGATCTTCCTTCATTACAATACATTTCCTCCGAATGTAAATTCTCCGAACACTCAGAGGATGTACAAATGGATGGTCCTCATTATTGTTTTAGATCTATGATGGATAGAAGCTCTGGGACTTCGGTATTCAATGGTTTCCAAATCAATTCTCTACAAATCTCCTAAAGTTCTGACTCACTGAATATTCTCTCACTTTCCTCCATGTGTCATCTCCCAACCAATGGTCAAGATTAACTCCGACCTTCAAGAGTTCTATACTCACAACAATATGCAACTCAATTCCTATGGAGTACCACCTCTCTATACCTATGGATCTAGTGCCACATGTCCTCTCTAATCAACGGTCGAGATGGACTCTGACCTTCAAGCCTCTGAAAGTCCTCAACCTCAACTGTTTATGCCTTGAATCCTTCTGACTATAGGATCTACTGCCACATGTCCTCTCTCGATCAATGGTGAGGATTTACTCGTATCTTTGGAGCTTCAGTGGTTTCAAATTCCTCACACTTCATTCCTTCCATATTCTGAATTGGTGAACTCCTCAGGTCCACTTAGTACTCTACATCTGGATGCTATGTGGAATATTCCAAGAAGCAAACACATGGCCCAATCTAAGGGGTGACCCGTGTCAAGTTCTAACTAGAAAAATCATCCTTTTAAAAGAAAAAAACACACTGACATGTGGAACGCATCCTATGTACCCACATCACCCCAGGTGATGTCATCAAGCCACATCACTTCGGTGCTTCGTGACTTCGAAACTTTGGGACTTTGGGACTCCGAAAATTCAGAGATCCGAAAGTTCTTCCAACGGTTTCCCTCGAACACCGAATCATCTAATTTATTAACCTCCCAAGGTCCAAGCAATATATATGTCATCAATCAAGGTGGTGACACATGGCCCCGCCATCGAGTGACACGTGTTAGGTCCCAATCGGTACTAAGGGCCTTTCAAAAGTAAAAAAACAAGTGACATGTGGCAGAATTAAGGTAGGTCCACGTCACCCTAGGTGATGTCATCATGCCATGTCATATTTGACGCTTTGGGACTTCGACCATTCTTTATCTTCGACACTTTCACAAAACTGTCGAACTACCGAACTATCGAACAGGTCCATGTCAACCCTGGTGACATCATCACATTACGTCACTTTGATGAATCAGGACTTCGGGGTTTTCTTCTCATCGATGCTTCTGCAAAACTGTTGAACTGTCGACTGTGGAACAAGTGCATGTCTTATTTGAAGCTTCGCGCCAAAGGACCGAACTTACCTCCATGCCTTCCATGAATATTAAACACATTTAAATTAAATGAGGTTATATTGATGTGATTGATTATAATAAATGTTTGACATGATTTATTTACATCACAATGTAGTATAATTAATATCATATTGCATTATAATATAACCTACGTGGAACCCTCTTCACAATTTCAACTTTTAGGAGATTTAGGTTCATAAAATCTCTATGAAGAATCTTCGCCAAAGCCCGAAGGCTTAGGTATTAATGGGTATTGACAAGCCTAAGTGATCCTTTGGTATAATTAATCATATTATGATATAATTAAATATAATATAATTATAATATAATTAATAAAAGGATAATTTGTGGTTGAATATAGTTAATCATTTTCCCAGTAAATAAATAAATATGCATATATTTATATATGTTAAATTACATGAAAATGCGTCATAGATTTGCGTGTTGAGGAGGAATTGTATTATATACCTTAATTAAGGTTAATCAACTTAAGTATATTATGTATAAATTAACCTCATTGTGTTATAATATAATTACTCATAATTATCATATGAGTAATTTACTGAGTTAGTGTTAAACTACTTCTAAGGGGGAAAAGAGAAAGTAAAAACTTTAGTAATTATTCGGCCATGGGTATTAGGTTAAGCGGAAAATTGATATCCCATCCCTTAAAAAGGTATGTAGGGGTCAGGTCTGTGACACTATCACTTCCATTTTCTTTGTCATTGATATACCATCCTCAATTAACTCTAACCAAATCCACTCACATGGACACCAAAAACATCACCATACCATGTACATCAACCATGTACCATAAGTTGTACCATACCATAACCAAGTATCCAAGATGTGCCAATGTCTCAAGAATTTCCTCAAGTATGCACAATAACAACTAATATCATATACCAAGTATATTCCTCAAATTTATTCCAATATCACAATGATGTGCCTTTAACAATGAACCAAAACATACATAAAATATGTACCAAGGATATGCCTCAAACATGTATCAATATCACCAATATATAAAACTCAACCATATGAAACCATATACCAAGAGGGGCCTCCATGACATTCCTTAAGCATGTTCCATAACATCCATGATACAAGATTCAAACCAACAAATAAAATACATACCTTTACTCATGAAGAAGAACTGATACATACCATTTCAGACTCTATAACCACCATGTTGTATCATCATTCATTTTTGTAACTTGAACCAAGCATACTTCTTCAAATATGTCTTAGCCTCACTGGAGATATTCCAGTTATCACACGAGGGCTCACGTGACATGCCCTAAACAACCTGTGGGTGTGCCTCACAGGATACCAGTAGAATGACTCACGGGGGTAATCTAAACTAGGGGTTCTTGAAACCCTTCCTTCTCTGCAACTCCAAAGTTCACACTCCTTTATTCCTCAGATACACTATGAAATATTTACCAAAGTATCACTTTAAATATAAATAAGCATTGAACTTGTGTGTGTAAATATGAGATGCTTATTGAGTTGTATTTATACTTTTCCAAGTGACTTATTTTCTTCACTTTAGGGTCGACCTATACTTTCTTGTTATAACCATTTTACCCTTTAATTAATAACTTGTAACTCTTTAGGGGATTATTAACCATTCTTTGGGGATTCCAAATTCATGAGGGAATAAATCCTCAACCGTGACGAACCACATAGCGTACCACCTACCGTTGGAAATAGCATGACGAGGACTATCCATTTTGTAGGTTTTTGTATACACTTGAAGTATTCTTGAACCTCATTTTCCTCAGTCAACTTCGGGCCTCATGACCACAGCTCTATATTTCTTGTAGAATTCTTCAAAGTGTCTTCCCATGAGGGCCATGCTTAAATATATGCCATAAGGGGACCACTTTGGAGACTTATTCAATTATACCCAATAATTCTAGAGGTTTCTACAATTCCTCTAAATTTTACATCAATGACAATTAGTTTTCCAAAAATCTCCCCCTTCGGTATTGATGGCAACACTCATGCTCCCCCTATGACCAATTCTCACCCTATCTACATGCTTTTGTTCTTTCTCCCCCTTTGACATCAATGGAAAAGGGTAACTCCCCATGAATATGTTCTTCTAAACTTTCTCTCTTCTAGTGATTTTGTCCATTGGTTCTTCCTCATGAAGTAAAATAGTGACATATATAAAAGAATTGATATTAAGATTCCTTTATCGTCTCTACACAGATGATTTCTCTTCCCTTGTATTCTAAGGAAAAAAAGTGTAGATCACCATGGAGAAGAAACTATTCCAAGTTTATGTCAAAGATACACAAATGTCTCTCTTGAGAGAGTTTTAGTGAAGATGTCTGCAATCTATTCCTTTGTCCCAATATACTCTAACTTGGTATTCTTTTTTGTAACTTGTTACCGCAGAAAGTGAAACTTGATTGGAATATGTTTGGTCTTGGAATGCATCATTGGATTCTTTGAGATATTGATAACATCGATATTGATAACATCGATATTGTCACAAAATATTGAAATGGGCTCATCATACTTCACTTGTATATCTTGTAGGGTTTTCTTCATCCAGAGAACCCAAGTACATGTTTTTTCTACAATGTATTATGCTTATATTGTACACAATGATATTGGGGATTGCTTCTTACTTAACCATGATACTAGCCAATAACCCAAATAGAATGTTGCTCTATTAGTAATTTTCCAATCATCAATGCTTCCTACCCAATATGCATCTGCATAGGTGACCATAGTCATCTCATTCCCTTTTGGATAGCACAATCCAAAATCTATTGTTCCTTTAATATATATGAATATACTCTTTATTGCTAGAACACGAGTTTCCTACAATGCTTCTTGAAATCTTGCAACTTGTCCAACTACTTACATTACATCTGGTCTTGAAGCTATCACATAGAGTAGGTTTCCAATCAATGATAAATAGAGTCCCATATATTCTTCCTTAGATTCATATTCTTTGCTTAACTTACAACCGATTACCATCAGAGTACTTACTGGTTTGCAATCTTCCATTCCAAACTTCTTCAACACTTTTTTTATGTACTTCGTTTGGGAAATGAAAATTCCTTCATCCTGTTGAGATATATGAAGTCCAAAAAATAATTTCAATTAACCAAGTAGTGACATTTCAAACTCATTTTCCTTGTCTTGGGGAAATTCTTACTCATCCTGTCATCATCACTTCCAAAGATAATGTCATCCACATATAGTTCAATGATAAGTATGTTGTTTCTATCAACCTTTACATAGAGATTACTATCTACATTACCCTTTTTGAATCCTTGTTCCTGCAAATAGCTGTCCAATCTTGAATACCAAGCTCTAGGGGCTTGCTTGAGTCCATACAAATATTTCTTGAATCTTCAAACATCATCTTCCCTTTCTGATTGTAGGAATCCTTTTGGTTGTTCAATGTATACCTCTTCTTCTAAGTCACCATTTAGAAATGTTGATTTTACATCCATATGATATACCTTGATTCTCTTGGAACATGCATAGGCAAAGATCAATTTGATTGCTTCCATTCTCGAAACAAGGGAAAACGTTTCTTCAAAATCTACTCCTTCAAATTGAGCATGTCCTTTTCATACCAATATTTCCTTATTTCTCGTTATCTATCCATCTTCATTTAGTTTGTTTCTAAACACCCATTTTGCACCAATTTAAATTTTGTTCTTTGTTCTTGGCACCAATTCCCATGTTTCATTCTTCTTTATTTGGTGTAGTTCTTTTTCCATGGCCTTGACCCAATGTTCTTTCTTTGGTCTTTGATCTTCGGTACATCTGATTCATCATTTTTTATGTTTATACTTTCCACTATATTATTGAGTCTCATATTGTAACATTTTTATGCCTTGTTTTTGCTTGAGTAACCAACCAATATGCCTTTATCAACTCAAAAATCAAATTTTCCAACTTTGTCATCTTCTCTTTTTATATAGCACTTGCTTCCAAATGCTCTAAAATGTTTGACATTTGTTGGTCTTCCCTTCCATAACTCATATGGTTTTTTATCACTGTTACTTATGATCATTCCTTTGTTCAAGATATGAGCAACTGTATGAATTGCTTGTACCCAAAAGATATTTCTCAGCTTTGAATCTTTCAACATGGTTCTATCCATGTTTTTTATAGTTTTGTTCTTCCTTTCAATGACTCCATTGTTCTCAGGTGTCCTAGTTGATGAGAACTACCTTTAAATTCCATATTCTTCATAGAATTACATGAATTATTTTGATATGAATTCAACTCCATTGTCTGATATTAAGCACTTAATTCTTGAATCCATTTCATTTTCAACCATCTCCTTAAATATTTTGAAATTTCCGAATGCCTCTAATTTTTTTTTTGAGAAAAGACATTGTAGTCATTCATGTATAGTCATCAATAAGTATCATGAAGTATTGTTTTCCATTTAGTCCTTTTTTTCTCAATTGGCCACAAAGATCAATGTGAAAAATTTCCAATGGCTTTGTTGTAAAGTATTCTTTTGATCTGAATTTTGTTCTTGTCTTCTTTCCATTTACACAATGCTTGCACATAGTACTGGCCAGTTATGAAATTTCAGGCATTTCTTGTACTACCTTTATACTAATATTGACCAGGTTGTCAAAGTTCATGTGTCCCATTCTTCTGTTTCAAAGCCATATTTAATTTTCCCTTCCCAAGAAACATCTTTTTTTTCCAATCTCATTTAAGATGTATATGTTATTTGGAGTTCTTACTATTGTAGCCACCAATTTTCTTGATCCTTCTTTCCTTATATCACACTTCTCAAAGTCAAATATAAGTCTATGTCCTTGATCACACATTTGACTCACACTCAACAAATTATGCTTCGTGCTTTCAATAAGTAGGACATTTTCCTCCTTGGAATCCTTACTTCCAATCTTGACTGTGCCTTTCCCTATAATTCTGGCTAGTTTTCATTGGCAAATAAAATCGATCTGTCTCTTTATTTCTTCATATTTATAAATTTGTTCTTGCCTCTTGCCATATGTTTTGAACAACCAATGTCAATGTACCAATAACTTATTATTCTTTGTGCTTGTAGTGCAAGGGAACATTCTTCAACATTTAGGTTATCCTTCTTCCTTATCCAAATTTGTGATGGTCCCTTTTGATGATTGTTGAATTCTTTCTTCAGTTCCTTTGGAGGAACTGGAAATCTGCAATCCTTGGCCATGTGTCAAAAATCATTGTATTTATAACATTCTACTTCATCATTTAATGAGTCAAAATTGTTACATTGATGTTTTGGTAGAATCATATAGGTACTTCCACATAGGCACCTATTTTGCATGTGGAAGTTGTCAAAAATATTCTAGTCTTGATTTTACTTTAGTTAAAAGGAATTAATTAAAGTAAAATTGTATTTATTAGTGAATTGAGTTATTTAAGGACATGAAAATCGTATTTATTAGTGAATTGAGTTATTTAAGGACATGGTTAGTATGTAAATATATAATATAAATATTAAGGATTACAGCTTAATCTCTAAACCATAGACTGAATATTGCAGTAAATAGATTGTAACTCATGATTATAAAAGTGAGGCTAGAGAAGGAGGAAGACACTTAATGCTGAGAGAGTCAGGGACACTACGACTTTGACTTAGAGGTCATCATATTGAGTCACTCTGGTGAAATACCAAGGTAGGAATCAGTAGCTACACTCGTAGAGACTTTAGAGGAAGTCACTTTGGTGAGAGACCAAGCTTCAAGATATCAAATAAAAGTTTTTCTAGTGTGTGAGGAGTGTAGGGAGAAAATAAGGACTCTGAGCCACTAACCAGAGTGAGAGATCTCAATCGGTTGGGTGAAGAGAGTCTCACAAGTACACATGAGGGGTTGGATGAAAAAATGTTTTAATCAATATCCTTGATAGGTGGAGAGAAGGGATTTACTCCATAACAAATGTGGCGATGAGAGAGAAAATGCAGCCACAGAGGGTTTCAAAGGAAAAAGCCAAAGGAAGAGAAAACTCATATGAGTTTTGCTGCGGAAGTATTTCCACAAACACCTTTGTCTATAGTGGAGACAAAAAGTATATCCACAAGTCAAATAAGGGAATGTAACGACCCCTTCATATGTCTACAAGAATAAGTACAATAGGGAATTTATTTATTTTATTTTATTTTATTTTAAAGCAATAAGAAATTAACAACACCACATAATTCATATCATTACCAAACTAAATTGCAAAATATAATGCCAAACAATCTCATCATATTATCACCCCACAACAATATTTGTCAATATAAACGCTTCTTCATGCAATTTCAATTAAAATTGTATCCTTTGCCTACCAAGATTGGAAGATCGCCCTGCCCATGTCATCCTGTCGTAATCAACAGAAGTCTCACCCCATCTCCCAACCAAACGCTTAGTAACTTTACTCTTAGCCCCCGAGCCGTAAGGCCAAGACAAGAACCGGGAGATAGATTATATCCTACCAAATGGCCGAAGCTACCACTCCAACATACTGAGATAAACCCAATTCTCACAAGCAACCCGTCATTAATAAATCCTCTAGCCGTAGTAATATTACTAACCGCTCTTCATCCTCCTTAGAGAATTTTACACCTAATCTAATTCATAAATCATTAATTAATTAATTTTAATGACAACCCCCAAAACAGCCTCCGCCATTCAAGTGTCACACATGCCTCGGGTTCTCCAAAATTAATTTCTTTTAATACTTAAAAGACTCAAATCCCTCACCACCCAAAAACGCTCCTTAAATTACCTTAAATGTACCTTAAATTCTCCGAATCACCCCTAATCAATTCTTAATTTACCCTCAATTCTAATTCCCAAATTTCTAGTCTCTTTATCTCTATTATTTAATTCTCTCTTGTTATTTTTATTTTGGAACCCAAAAGATAAATGTGTTTTTTAATCTTTCAATATATTTTAAATTCCTATCTTTTAATACTCACCCACTTTAATAATTTTTATTCATTCTTTATCATTTAAAAGCCAAGGGTTTCAATTTCTAATTTTAATTCCTCCCACTTCACCCCCTTTAATTTTAAGAAGACTTCAACTAACACATAGGAGGGTTTTAGCTTACACCCTAAGTTTATTTTTGAAGACCTCTTCTTTAGGGCTTGGTCAAATTCTAACTCTAGAGGTGTTTCAATTCTAGGTTTTGATTTGGAACGTAATGCACAATTTAATTAGGAGTCGCTAAGAAATTTATTAGGGCGCTAAAGCCCTCGGTCATCTGTCTCATCATCATCATCCATGCGACGCGCCCCTCAGGACGCATCTACGCCTCCAAGGGTGCCACTTGCCTCGCTTGCTTTCCTCGGCTACGCTGGTGTCTCTTCGTGATGCACCACGCTCCAAGGTGCCACTAACATGCATTTCTTTGGCGCTGACGTGTTCTTCAGATGCACCACGTATCTAAGGTGCCACTTGGTCAATTTGTAATTTTCATATGCTGACGTGTTCCTTCGTGATGCAAAGACGTTAAGGGTGCCACTTGCTAATTTGACGGATTGGTAGACTCTATAACCCCGGAGTCAACACACTCCCCGCCTGTGAACTGTGGGAGACTAAGGGTTTCTAAGGGAATAAGGCCCCGCTTCATTATACTCTTTGTATTCAACGTGAGCGATCAAGCCGCAGTCAGCTCATGGCATCATGGATCCCTCTCAACTAGGGTAATCGTTAACCTACAGCTTTGGCTACTTCATGGAGTGCTATCGTATGTGGTCAGCCACACCTCTCCCTCAATCTCTCTTCCTCGAACTCGTGTGGCCCCTTTACCCATATGTGAGTTCGGTCGGCAAGCCATCGCCACCGCATCATCAACCATCATGTCGTATCATGTCAACATATCAAGGAAATCCACAGCATATCATCAAAACCACAATAAATAAATTGTAATGAAACAAATCAATAGCCCAATTTCACTCAACTGGAGTCCAAGGGTTCCACCATGCCCTCGCGACTCAAGGTCCTAAACCTCGCGACACCCAATGAAACCGGTTAATAGCACCCAGATACGCATAGTAAAACATCCTTTCATCAATCATGATGCATCATCAAGGTTAAGTGGTTCATCATCTTAAAAATCCAAATCACTCCAGGCAAGGTCCCTCAAAGAATAAGTTTTGTCGCTATACACAAAAGTGAGATGTTACATACACCCCACTCTTGCGCACACTAAGAAAACCTATTCTTTGATGACACTTTCTCACAAGTGATCAAAATTATTATGCTATTAAAACAAAAATGGAAACTGCTAGAGCATATCATATGCGTCCTCCCAGTCGCCGAGTGCGGACTAAAACTATCCCACTGAACCTTGACTCCCGATCTACCATTCGATGTCAGAACTGCCGAACGCTGATCTAAAATGGACCGGGTTTCACTGAGCGCTTCCCAACTGGAGCACTGGAAGGAACTCTATGTCAACTATGTAGGATCACTATAATGTCTCTCTCGTAATAGATATATGGAAACACCGCATAATTTCAAAGAATCGCATAGCCGATGTAGTCATTAATGCAATTTTTCTCTCAACAATCTCGAAGCGGTCCCAATAACCTAAGAGAGAGAGTTATATTCCTTTCCAAACTTGATCGAACTTGCAGCGTTTAACCTTAAGAAGATTCTCGACACAATTCACAGAAGCTACGGTCGACTTAAGTATGCCATCGACATAACTCTTCTCAATGTTGATCCCGCGCTTCCTTTATCCTTTGTCTTATGGGTTGTATCTGCTTCTCCATTTCTTGATCGCTTCGGTCCCACCAGATCCTCGCTTCTATACCAACTCAAGGTGTCCACACGCATCACCATAAAGAAACTCAAATGGTTTCATATTAATGGTGTACCGGGTAACCTTGTTATAAGCGATCCCCTACTTAGAGGAAGGAATTCTCCCAACGCTTTTTTATTTGTCCATCAATGCATACAGCAAATATGTCTCCAAGGTTTTGTCGACCTTGTTCTGACCGTCCACAATCAGATATCATAGCATTCAATTTTAGTTGAGTTCCTACAAATTTTGGAAACTCGTCGAAAATCATCCGGTAAACACCGACCTCGATCGGATATAATCTTCTTTAGGCACGCCATGCAGCCTCATACAACTTTCACTAATGAAAACTCTCATTATGTTCGCCAAGGCTCCATACGTCAGACGCGACATGAATAAAGCGAAGCACTCTTTCGCCGAGTGTCTACCACCACAAAAATCGAAGGCCGGTCTCCTTGTCATCAGTGGTATTCCAACAATAAAATCCATCAAATGACTTCCCATTTCGATTATGGAATGGCATGGGGTTGAAGTAAACCTTCCGGGTGTCTATGTTCAGCCTTTTACTGCTGACACTCTAGACATCTTAGCCACAAAGTTGGACTATGTCGGCCTACATTCCTTTCCGTAAGAACAAGGGCTTAAGGTCCGCTCTCATCTTCGCGACTCCCAGGTGAGCCATGTAAAACTACTCTATGAGCCTCGCTAAATATCAACATCCTCAACTCACTGCTTACAGACAGAATCTGACCTCTAAACCTCTAATAAACCATTACACAAAGAATAACTTCAAGTCGTGTGGTACCCACTTTCATAGTGTTTGTCCATAAAAATCCCTCGACTCTTTGGTGTACCAGTCATCGTTACTTGTAAAGTGAAAATCTTCACATAGATTTGTTTGAAGAGGCAACACCGAAAAGATGCTGGCCTCCGACTCAAAGACCGCCACACTCCTGGCTTCAATCGCTCCCTTATGTAAGTAACTGTCACTCACTATAATTCGGTTCAACTCGCTTGTCGCTAAGCTCAGGTCAGCTGTGGCGTAAAAATCAAGTATAGTCCACTATGATCACCTAATCTAAATTCTCATTCAACCGTAGTATCTCCATACCTTTAAGGTATATATGATGGCTAATAACTCCAAATCATGTCATAGTGTTCCTCATGCCTTCTCAATTTCAAACAAGAAATCACTCGTCCGGCCTGCATCAAGACTCCACCTAAACCTTCTTTGATTGCATCAGTGCACACCAAGAAGCTCCACACCATGTCAGGACCTTTAGTATCGGGGCTATTGTCAACAACTCTTTAAGCTCCTAAACGTCATGCATTTCTTTGTCCACACAAACTTCTTTGTTTTCTTCTCTCAGAACTCCCAAGGATCGTGACTCACATTCTAAAATCCTTCACAAACCGTCGATAGTATCCCCGCTAAACCCATAAACCACGCGACTCATGTGACATTCGGCTTCACAAGCTAGCCATTCCATAATAGCCTAACCTTGGCTGGATCCACGTATCTATACCCTCACTGGAGATGACATACCTAAGTAGTGAATCCTGATTGATAAAAGAGATTTGGGACAACTTCCATTAATTTCAGGCTCGCAAACACCTGTAGTACCAAGCACAAGTGTTTGCTGTTCTCCATCAGTCCGAGAGTAGACTGTACATCATCAATGAATTGACTAACTTAACTAAGCACTCCATAACACCCCGCTCATCAAGCTTCATAAACACCTCTAGACATTTGTCGCCCAAACGTAAACGGTGTAAATTTGTAATGTCCAAATCTTGTCTTGGGTGCTTGGCCTTAGGGACGCTATCCTTCCTGATTCGTAGGGCCGGTGATACCCGGATCGCGAACATCTTTGAGAACACTGCCACGCCCTTCATTTGATCAAACAGAAGGCCAATTCTCGGGTAAGGGTAACTAATTCTTTATCAGAGCTCTCGCTTGACTCTATAGTCAAATGCAAAGTCTCCACGATCTGCCCTTCTTCCAATGAAAATAATTGTGCACTTTAATGAGACAGCCACTCAGGACGACAATCCTAGGGTCCATCCTTGTAACTCCGTGGATCGACATCCGAGCAAGGCTTATCGGTTCAAATTCCTGGGCCAGTCTATAAGAAATTCCACCTCTTCCTACGCAGATCCCAATTAACTCCTCCAGAAATATGTCTGCAACTCTCTTACCATCGTAAGGTGTTCTAGACCTTCTTCTACCTATATTTTAGTTTAGCTTAAGGGACCGCGATAGATCTTGCAACTCCTATGACACTCTTCCTCAGAATCAGAAGGAAGAGATCGAACCCGTGGATACAATGTTCCGGCCCTACTAGCAATAACGCCCTGCCCTTCATCATCTAATATGCCTAACTGCTTTCATGCACAGTTTAGTATCACACCATGTGATTCCAACCAATCCATGCCGATTGCAACGTCATAAGACTCTAATATCGTGACATGCTGGACCTCGTGATGAACTCTCCTGTGTTAAGGGAACATCCTGGAACCTTTCCTCCAACCTTCTGGCTTGGCCCCGTAAGCCATCTCTACAAGCTAAACTCATCCCGCTCGACTCGGGTTAGGGACCTATCAGCTGGATGTTGTTGGAGGCGCCATGCCTCCTCCCCTAGCACCTCCGTCGCTCCCACTGCATGGTGCCCTCTAACCATGATTACCGTACACACAACCTAATAAGACACAACCAATGTATGTTCATCACAAGAAGACTATAATTAATTTAGTAACCCAAAACAATATATCGCACTATGGGCATAAGGTGCACTAACTCAAACATTTGCAACCAAAGCACGACTAATCTCGACATTGTTCGTACTCAAAGAACCAAATTTAATAATGCATCAAGCACAACATAGATAGTAAGTACTACTACCTTACGGAAGGCGTATGACAAGGACTCAATGATGAACCCCCAAGTTTAACATTGTTCAAGGAATCATCAGGCCTCTTTTACTAACTCCAAGTAGTTTAGTGTCCGTAAATCCAAGACATTCACCGTATGTCTCTTCCATATCAATAGTTTACACTACCCTCATAATAAGATAACCATATCATTTCATTTCTAAATTTCTATATCACGGAATCAATAAAGGCATACAGTCAACTCCAATCTTGCAATCTTGTTTATAAGGTAAAAACAACACAAATTCCTACTTCTACAATACATTACATTACAATTTATAAACAATTTTTCACTGACATTGGTAGGCCATGACAATTTTCCTGACCTAGCAATCCAATATTTATCATATTGAATATTCAACAACCATCATATTTACAATGATAAGATATAGCAATCATAATGTTTAAATGACCCTTTTCTTTTTGTTTAATAACAATATTTTAACTAGGGTCCTATATAGAGATAATTAAAATGTCATCTCTAAATAACAACATTAAAAGGACAAAATTAACATCATACTAAATAACATCAAGTATACAATGATTGACAAACCATCACCTAAAAAGGCAACATGTGATATAACCATATTAATGTGTCAGATTTAAGAGGACAATAATTGAAATTTGACAACCCATCACCAATTACAAATGACAATGACCAAGTCAACCATGAATTAAAGATATCAAGCAATAAAATTACATCCGAATTTTAGGGGTGGCATCCATTGTAATTATTCGATTGCATCATAATTAAAGATTATCATTAGAGATCTATTCTGTCTTGGACAGGTGGTAGGAGGAAAAAGTAGGCCGTGTTGACAGGTAGCTTTATGATCACGCTAACATCTATCGGCTTTACTGGGTATACATAATAAAATGGGTTTATTAAGTTCTCCAAGTGTCTGCGTGTTGATGGCCGTGATATCTGAAGCTCTTTCTGGTCGTGCCAATGACAAGTTCAATCTCTGGTTAGTTTGTTGTTTATTGCATTGTGATCAAGCAACTGCGACCCTCACGCTTTTCCTCGCTTGATTGGTCATTCCATAATAATTTTCCCCATACCGCCGTATGCATCACATAAAATCATTTGAACAATTCCTATATTGGATCCGTGAACATTCTCATATCAGATATAAATGCTATCTGTAGTCGATTTTATACCTAAGGAAAAAAAAAATTGAGCAATTTCTTTTGGGAAAAATTTCATCAATCCACTGTTTATCGTGCCTTCATGTGCATAGTGTAATTTATAGGTTACTTAGTCAAATTTTAATTCGGGCTCCTCTTACTAATTGTACCCAGGAATACCCAAACGCCATTTTTACGCAGGATGACACATTAACAGATTACCTGACAGATGACTCAAAATACTAGTAGCTGGATATACCCACTACCTTGGATACCATATAATCACCATGCGAAAAGACAACCAACCATAATGTAAAATAAAACACCAATCTTGCAAAACATTTTAAAATACACATCAAAAACAACCATTCACAATTGCCTGGACCTTACTGAATATGACATGCGCTTAAACTACTGAGCATCTGATCAACAATGAATAATCCATAAATAATTCGTGATCATCGGCTTAAACTATCTTTAACCATCGGGCTAAAACCATACCCTTTTAAACTATCAATGCATAACCCGAATTTCCGATATATAACTATCATTTTAACGATCAGTTAACTGTGTAACTAATTTGATAATGAAATTTAGGCCGCATTGCAGTTATTGACAATTAAATAATTCACATTTACGTTTCATTAAATATCATTATCGCTCCAAAGAATTATGTGGCGTTGAAATAGCCAATTTTGCAAATGTGAATTTTGGTAAATGTAATTCCCATTTATCACACCGCTAGTCGTTGTCAAGCATTCCCAAACCTGGTTTGGCTTGTGAACGAGGGCAACATCGGCTAACAATTCAGAACCCAAAATTTGACCAATGATGACCGGAAGGAACGCTAAGAAAGATTTAATTAAAACAAGGAGCACGCTGGGTTTACGACATCGCCGACAGAAAACTAATTTCCACCTAACCGGTAATGCGAGATCTATCCGTAATATTAAATGAAATCCATGGAAAGCGTAGGTATCCCATCAAGACACGTAAAGAAAGAGAATTTGGAGCCAACGCCATCAAGGAGACACCAAGCTAAGGAGATTTCCGGTAAATGGCGAAGTTCCTCATACAAGAATCAAGACATTAACCGGGTCAGATATAACTGAGGACAATGGTGGTAATTTACCTACATCGATCATATATAAAAGAAAATAACTGTACTGGGAAGAATCTTTTTATGGTTTAGAGAGACGATGCCTCCCTTTGTAAGTATTGTGGTGTGTTGTTGGGCCATGATAGGTTAGATGTACACTATCGTAGAGGCGTTCTACTTATCAGAGTAAAGGAGATGGGTCCATGGTAATACCATGGCTGACACATCGCAGAGCTGGCTTCTTACCCAATAATGAAACGTTGCTTATGAAGACAATCGCCAGTCATTAGAGAAACGACTGCCTGATAACTCATACGCGCGGATTTAAACCAATCGCAGAGGGGAAATGCGCTAAAGAATCGAACAAGAAGATGCGCCCAAACGCATCAGAAATCAAATGAATTGCTGGCAATGACATATCAAACGAATTTCAAAGTGTGGGATGCGTGAATCGTGACTTTGTCCCCGAATCATAAAGACGGAAAACAAATCGCCAGGGTTCATACTAGAGGTTGCCAGCACAAGTTGACAACGATCATACAAAATAAAAGACCAGAACAGCTGGCCAACATACTGCCAGAAAAGTGGAAAATGATCTACGAAAATAAAGGCACCAAAAAAAAAATTCCATTCACTTAACCAAAGACCATCAAGCAACATGCACAGAGACTGGCCCCTCTGTAAAATAATAAAAATCACCCATACTCACATGTAAACGCCGGACCAATTCTCAAGGGAAATGGCTAAAACGCCCAAACAAAATGAATAGAACAACTCATCACTGTCCCACTATACAGTGGCAAAAACGCCAAAACAATGAAAAACACGCAGCCCATAACCGTCCCAATACGCAATGGAAAAACGCCCCCAAACAATACGGAAAACGCAGCTCATTAAACCACTTAAAACACACTCCAAACGCCCCAATGACAGAAACGTAGGATCAAATGTAAATGCCCAACACGCTTCTACAGATTTTAAAACATCCAGAGGAATCCCAAAGTCTCAACAACTGGCTCCTCGGACATACCATATAACGACCCCTTCTGCTATGTCTATGAATAGCCGGTACAATAGGAATTTTTTCTTTTTTGTTTTTTTTAAAGCAATAAGAAATTAACAAATATCACATAATTCATATCATTGTTGAACTAAATTGCAAAATATAATGCCAAACAATCTCATCATATTATCACCAATAACAATAATTTGTCAAATATAAAACGCCGCTTACCAATTAAAATCGCATTTTGCCTTACGCCAAGAAGACGCCTTATACCCGTAATACAATCTCCAGGTTCGGGTGTCGCTGGGTCCCGCTTGTCGACTATAGAAGGCCCACCGATGTAATTCTCCCACCAAACGCTTAGGGGTACTCTACTCTTTAGCCCCCGGTTTAAAGGCCAATTTAAGAACCGTAGATAGATTCAGCGCCTCACTACTCCACCTACCGAAGCTACCACTCTAATACAGCTTAGATAAACCCAAATCCTCACAAGTAACCCGTCATTGAATCCCCTAAGACAGAACGCTAATGCTTAACCAATTTCCATCTTCCTCATCTACCTTTCCTTTATAGAATTTTGAGGACCGACCTAATTCATAATCATTAATTAATTAATTTTTAATGACAACCTCTCAACAGCTCAATCATTCAAGTGTCACACATGCCTCTAGCTCTCCAAAATTAATTTCTTTTAAAATGAGACCTAAATTCCCACTCCCAAATCACCTCTAATTAATTCTTAAATTACTACTAACTTCCTTAAATTCCTTGAATTACCCCTTAATCACCCTTAATTTTACTCCCTCAATTTACTCCCTAAATTTCCTAGTCTCTTTTATTCCCATTTTTATCTCTTGTTATTTTTATTTTGAACCCAAAAAAGATAAATGCGGTTTTTAATCTCTTTCAATATATTTTTAAATTCCCATCTTTTATAATTCCACACTTTATAAATTTTATTTATTCCCTATCATTTAAAAGCCATGGGTTCTAATTCTCACTTTAATTCCCCACTTTCACCCCTTTAATTTTAAGAAGACTTAATTAACACCTAGGAGGGAGTTTCGAATACCTAGGTTTATTTTTGTAGACTCTCTTCTTAGGGCTTGTCAAAATTTAACTTCTAGAGGTGTTTTAATTTAGGTTTTACTTGAACAGGGCGACAATTCTAATTAGGGGAGTCGCTTTAAGAAATTTATTAGGCATTAAAGTCTTAGTCTGTTGTCTCATCATCATCATCCATGTGGACGTGTTCTTCGGGGATCGACGCACTACGGCTCCAAGGTGCCACTCAGCCTCGCTTACTGCATGACGTGTTCTTTAGGATGCACCACGCTCCAAGGGTGACACTCACCAACTTGCATTTCTTTTGCACGACATGCCCTTTAGGACGTATTACACGCTCCAAGGGTGCCACTTGTCGACTTGACATTTCTTTGCGCCGACGTGTCTCCTTCATGATGCACTGGCTCCAGCAAGTGCCACTACCGACTTGAATATCAGGACTCTATAACCCCGGAGTCAACACTCCACCGTGAACTTGTGGGAGACCAAGGGCTCTAAGGAGTAAGGCCTCTCATTGCTACTTTAGAATCCTCATCGTGATGCATCGTCAGTACTCTCCCTCACGAGATCGTGGATCCCTCTCTCGAACTAGGTAATCGCTAACTTACAGTTCGAGCCACGACGTGAGTGTTATTAGGCTGTGGCAGGGCTACTATCTCACCTCTCCCTCAATCTCTCGAACTGTGTGGCCCCCTTTACTCCATATGTGAGTCCGGTCACCAAGCTATTGTCATCAAGATCATCAACCATCATGTCGTATCATGTCAACAATATATCATGAAATCATAGCATATCATCAAACCACACACAATATCACTGTAAATGAAAAAACTCAAATAGCCCACTCCCCGACTCAATCCGGAGTCCAAGGGAGTTCCACCGATGCCTCTGCATCCTCAAGGTCCGAAACCCTGCACACTCAATGAAACTGAGTCAATAGCACCTATATACAGCAATAGTAAAACATCCTGTCATCAATCATGACGCATCATCATCAAGGTTAAGTGGTTCATCATCATAAAAATCCAGATCACTTGCGAGCAAGTGTCCTCAAAGAATAAGTTTTGTCAGTGCGCCAGAGCGAGATGTTACAGGGAAAGTCACAATTTTTTGCAAGTCAGAGAAAGGAAAGTCGTGGTTGTATTGGGAAACATGTTGGTACATGGTCGTACATAAGCACATGAGTATTTAGGTTTTCCTGCAGTGTAATATTGTCTCAGTGGGACATTATCCTTGTTATGGGAGCCCTAATTTGACCTTAATAATATAAGCATTGGATTGGTTTTACCTTCATGGTTATTCCAAATGTTTACCCAAAATTCTTAGTGTTTTTATGTGCTTGATTTGGTTTCCTTGTTTATTCTTTCATTTCATGTTTCCATTGATTAACCTAGCTATGCTTTAATTTAGTAAATGTATTTTTCTTGGAATTAAATACTGAGTGCTAGGTCCATACGGAAATTTCAACATTGTATCAGAGATGAGGATTTGAAGGAAAGAGGGAGAATAGTCTTTCAAGGGAGGAAAACAAGAGGAGAAATGTTATCAAGTAGATAACCAACATAGGAAATCAAAGGACAAAGTTTTCAAGGAAACAACAGTGCTGGGTATAACATGTGCTTTTGTAGGTATACAGAGGCATCTATGATTCCCAGTGTATACATTCACGATATATGTGGGTCATAGAAGGATACATCACAGATATATGTGGTTCAAAGAAGGGAAAGTCAGAGATAGGTCATACAGGACAGTACAAGGTAGTTCCAACAAAGGGTTATCATATCAGATCTTGAGGATGGTGAACACCTTGAATATTGAGGACAAGTTAGAAAGGGAAACAAACATCTAGTCTTCGAAGGAAAGGATTCTTATTTTATTAGAGGAGAATGACCTCAAAGAGTATTTTGATTCTGTGGTTGTGACTCATATTGATCCACAAGAATTGGACTTTCACAAGAAGATGGAAGTGAATACCAAGAAGGTGTTGCTAGAATCGGTAAAGTATCACTTGATTCTTCACATTTATGAGAAGAAATATGCCAAGGAAATGTATGATTCTTTGGCGAGTCTATACCAAAAAAATAATATAGGCATGTTGCAACATTTGAAAAACTAGCTTCAATTTGTTAGGATTTCCAGTGAGGACATGGTTGTGAATTATATTATGAATATTACACAGATCTGAGATCATCTTATAGAAATTTGTGAGACAATACAGGATGATGAGTTGGTGAATGTAGCATTGAGAGGTTTTCCAAAGTATTGGGAACCATTTTTGGAAGGTATATGTGCACGCGAGTTAGTTCGAGGGTTTGATACACTATGGAATGGTTGTATTTGAGAGGAGACTCGGTTAGAGTCCATGGATGGTTGTAAGAGGAGATGTGATGGGAAATTTTCTCTTTCCATTCAATAAAGGAAGGGAAAGTTCATGAATTTTCCAGTGGAGAGTCAACCGCTAAATATGGAAAGAAGAAGAAGGACATAATAAAATTCAAGTGCTTTTGATGTCACAAGTTTGGACATTATGTAGGGAAATTTCCGCATAGGAAGAATGGGGGGAAACAAAACAAAATAGAGAAAAATATAGGTGGGAGAAGTACCTTCCTCGGTAAGAGGGAGTGTTTATGTTTTGGTATCATCAGACATGTACTTCTACATAGACATTTTTTTTTCATGTGGAAGTTGTCAAAAATATTCAAGTCTTGATTTTACTTTATTTAAAAGGAATTAATTAAAGTAAAATTGTATTTATTAGCGAATTGAGTTATTTAAGGACATTCTTAGCATACAACATGTAATATAAATATTAAGTGAGTGTGAGAAGTAATATCAAACATATATCACTTTGAATATGAGAAATATATTGTAACTCATGATTATAAAAGTAAGGATAGGAGAAGGAGGAAGATACTTGTGTGGAGGGAGTTGACACGGTCGAGAATTTTGACAAGAGGTCGAGGTCGATTCACTTGGTGAGGGACCAAGGTAGGGACTTGTGTGAGATACACATGGGACTGAATTTGAGAGGAAGTCACTTTGGTGCGATACCAAGGTTCAAGATAACAAAAAAGGATTTTTTCTAGCTGAGGAGTGTAGGAGAAAAGGACTTTTTATTACACTAGAGTGAGGAGATCCCATTGGTTGGGTGAAGAGAGTTCATCAAAGTATTGATGAGAGGGTTGGATCACAAAGGATCATGATTCAATATCTTGATAGATGGAGAAGTAATTTCATTTATAGGTCATACAGGTCAAGGAGGAGAGAGAAAAGAAGCAATCACCAGTGGGTTTTAGAGGATAGAAGTTGTTGTGGATGAGTTAGTGAGTGTGGACACAAACTAATATCCCTAGTTTGTGCACCCGAAACTATAACAAAACATACAATATATATTCCTTTTCTTAGATTTAGAATTGAAATACGAGTAGATAAGTAGTTCACACCTTTTAATACGGAGTTTTATTTCGTTAATTGAATCTCCAAATTTGATCCCAAAGTCTTTTTCTATAGACATGTGTAAGAATAAAAAAGAACAAGTGAAAAAAACAATACAACACATATTTCGATAAATCTAGGTAGATGGACAAGTAAAAATACAATAAATATGATATACCAACATTATGGGAAAGGGGAAATATAATTGTATTAGTAAATCAAGAAGCAACTTACAACCAAGCCTTGGCATTGACAAACTCCTTCTAGTAGTTCAACATTCCAATACCCAATTAGCCTCCATAAGTGCCATCACCATCTCTTGAACACTTTAGCCCAAATATCTTAGGACCGCAATGAAGTTCACAAACACTTAATTACAAACGAGGAGCTATTCTCAATTCACCATTATTTTATTACTCATCACTTATTATCCTTTCCCTTTAGAAGATGCATCCATTTATATATTTGAGAGGAATCCATGAGGAGGTTAGGATGAGAGGTTAGGATCTCAATAAATCAGGAGAGATGGGTGAGATCCAAACTGATCGGCAAATAACTCATCATAAAAAATTCTCTTCTATAATCTTCAAGAATTTCTTCTTTTCTCCCACGTACAAAGGTTATTGCACCCTTAAACCTCAATAAAAGGGGACATTGTCACACCCTAGAGTGATGCAACATGCGACAAGTGAAGTTGTCACACCTTGATAGAAAGTAACAAATGACAACTTTGTAACTTAGGGTTTTTTAGAGTTGATCCTTCACAAGAAGAATTTATCTAAATTTATTCCAAAGTTCTATGCTTTAAATGTCAAAGAATAGGAAATATCACTTGTTGCGACAAAAAATTGTATAACAGAAGCCACAAGGAAGAGCATAGTTGTTCAGATCTTTCCATACTGGATTTTTGTACACATCCATGGGTCATTGTGGAGATAGTCGAAGATATCCGAGGGTCAAAGAAGGGAAAGTCGTAGATGTCCATAGGTCATATAAAGGAAATTCATGTATGTATTATGAAAAGTGCTGGTACAAGGCCATATAGAAGCACATGAGTCTGCATGTTTTTCTATAGTGTATAATTGTCTTAGTGGGCCATTATCCCTATTACAGGAGCCCTAATTTTACCTTAATAATATCATCATTGGACTAGTTTTCCCTCTGGGGTTTTTCTAAGGGTTTACCCAAAATTCTTGGTGTTATTATGCACTTGATTTGTTTTCCTTTTTTATTCTTCTACGACATGTTTTCGTTGAGTAGCCTAGCTATGATTTAATTCAGTAAATGTATTTTTCTTGGAATTATTTGTTGAGTTCTAGGTCTAGAGGGAAATTTCAACATGTTATAGTTTCTATTGTATTCTTCATGAGTATTTTTGAGATGATTAATTCTAGGGTGGCCTTAATAGTTTATTTTTTTGTTAGCATAAGCTTTGTAGTTTATAGATTTGTGCCCAAAATTGTTACAAGAATAACATGAACCAAGAAATATAGTTTGATACTTGCGATATATTATGAATGGTGTTGTTCCTCTATAATTTTCTTCTAGATTTATTTACATGGGTGGTTTTTGATTTTGAAACCTCGGTCTTCTATAACATTCCATTCTTCTATAATCTTCTTCCTAATCATTTTCATCTGAAGGCTTGCATTCTTCCTTCTTGGTGAATTCTCTGGTGAATTATGCATAAGTCCTTTGTTTTTCTTTCTCTTTTTTAGTCATAGATATTGAACCCTTTTTTGTGTGTGTTTGGTTGTATCCCAGTCCATACCTATCATGATAAAACTTTTGAATGCGATGATTTCATCGAGTATTTTGTTGTTGTTCTGCTACATATCTCTTTTCTGAATTTCCTTTCTCAGTGAAATTATTACAGTTTCTAAGCTCTCTTTCTCCTTTTACTTTTATTCTAGCATGCTTCTAAGTATCTCTTCGATCCTTCTGGATTCTTCAACTTGGACTTCAGGTTCATAATCATATGTTGATCCTTTTCATAGTTAGGATTTTGAGAATACTCCTTTAGAATAAGTAATTCACCCTTGAGTGATTTATTTTTCTTCCTCTCTCCTTTTAGTTCTTCTAAAGAACTGATTAGTTCTTCTCTAAGATCAACTTCACCTTATTCTTCATAATCCTCTTCATCATTTTCATAATCCATGAAGAGTATATTTTTTGAGTCACTGTCACTATCATCATCCTAATCAAAGGATGAATTGTCCTCCTTTGTGTAGATAGTTTTCTTGAAGAATTTATTCTTGTTTCTTCTCTTGTATCCCTTTTGATATTTATTTTCCTTATTAGGAACTTATTCTTCATAATTCTCTTTGTTCTTAGAATATGAACATTTATTATCAAAATGACCAATTTTACAACAATTAAAACATTTAAAAGGAAGCTTACCTTTGTACTTTCTAGTTCATTTCTTTAACTTCCTTACGAATTTGGCCATCTCTTCATATTCATTAGAATAATCACTACAACTATAGCCTGACTTTGGATTTTTCATATTCTTCTTGGTCTTCTTGGATGCCTTGAATGTTGCTTCCTTCTTGGGTGGATTAACCTGCTTGGGCCTGATTTCATAGGATATAAGTATCCCATGTATCTCTTCCATTCTTAACGTGGGAATATATGCTCTTTCTTCTAGGGATGAAATTTTGGGATCGATTCTCATTGGAATAGATCTAAGTAACTTTTGAATAATTATTGATTCTTTAATTTCTTCTCCCAATCATTTAATGGAATTTACTATTTCATCAACTCATAGAAAGTAAGTTGCAATATATTCATCTTCCTTCATTGATATAGGTGGATATTGGTTTCCACTCACCTATTCCATTGGCTCAAAGACCAATTTCCATTTTGGCAATTTTTTCCTAGCTTTTCAGGTCCTAAACTGTTGGGGTCATTTTGAGGCCCTAAACACCAATTTTTGGGCCTGCCACAAGCACACTATAGGATTTAGACAAAGTGTGAGGAAAACATGTGTAGTAATCAGATATTTATTTTCAATGAGCTATCATGCGCCTAAACCGAATTATGTATGCAAAAGTTACAACCCTAGGAAGTTGATGTACCAACTTACCCCATCGGGGCCCACATGAATTTTGATGCTTCATCGCCTAGGGTTAATTTTTTGGATGTTTACGGTTTTCTCATTTATGATTTATGTTAAAAATGATTTTGGAGACTCATTGTAACCAACTTCTTCAATGAGCATAGTCGACACATCTCTTCTTAGAGCTAAGTGACCACTATTGTATCTAGCTTGTGTGCTTTAGCATTTTACAGTCTTTTGTATTTCAGATACTCATTGATAGAAACTGAGCTTTACTGTATTACTATTTTCCTTGGAATATCTTTGTTTCATTATTTGTTATATCTATTCCTTCATATCATTCCTAAAACAATACATATCAGTGGTATCGGAGTAGTCTGCTCCTTGTTGTTCTCAGTGCATGTTCCCGATGAGGTTAGTGTATATAGATTTGGGTCTTGAGCTTGTATATATTGAGGAAAACCTCTCTCGCATTCCCAAGGTACCTTCCATGATGGATGAAAATAGGTATTATGGGACATGAGATCATTTCGAATTGTTTCTCTAGGAAGCCCTCGCGAGACAGAGGAATTAGATGATGGATAATTTCACCAAGATCCTTCGATGCCTTTTAGAAGAAAGGAGGCACCTTCCACCAAAAATCACTTTTGAGGTTTGAGGCCCTTAGAGGTACAATTTAACTCTGATATACCTTTATTTGAAGGGTAGATATATGTAGACACTTTGGAAAAATGGTTAAATCTAATCGAGGGTTATTTATCTATACACAATTTCTCCAATATTGAAAATATTACCTTCGCTCTCTTTAAGGCACTTTCCCATGTCAAAGATTTGTGGGAGACTTACTGTGAGAAACATGTTGAGTATGAGTCTTTAATTTTTGGGTTAGCTCCCACTTGGGAGGATTTTGTTGATTCTCTCGAGGAACAATATCACCTTGTTGGAAGTTATGATGACTAGTACATGAGATGGACGACACTAGACCAAGAGAGGGGCCAAACGATGCCAGAGTTAAAAAATACAGTCCATACCTTTCCCACCAAGATGGGTATCAAATACTTCGAGTGACGTATGGTCCTAAAATATCGTGGGGCTTTGCACAGGTACATAGAAACTGAAATGGAGTTTCTGGACATTGCGTGATTGGGAGCCGCTTATCAATATGTTGTCAAAGTCAAGCAAAAATGAAAGAAGCAGAACAAGTGGGAGTTCGGGTATGAAAATATGCAATAAGAAAAGTATGGTAAGGGTGGTCCTAAATCCCAGGACAAAGTTCAGAGAAAGGATGGAAAACCCTAGGACAACCTTCCGAAGACACCAAAAAATAACGATAATGGGAAGTCGAAGAAGGCCAATAAAAAATGGTGTGATTTCCATGAAATCCCTTGGAACAATACCGATGAATGTCACTCCAAAGAGTTTTTTTTGGCTGAGAATAAATACCCAGGGTCAGATTATCACTTAGACTTTGATTTAGAGGAAGACAAGGGAAGGAGGATCATTTATGCATAATCTAGTGTCACCATATCTACCACAAAAGTCCAGCTAGAGGAACTGGAGGAGCATGAAGAAGGGGAGTGTCTTTTCCACTCACATATGTGGGTAAAGGGAGCCCCGCTGCATTTCATTTTTTAAAGTGGTAGAAATAATAATCTCAGCATAGGTCATCAAGAGGTTTAACTTAACAACGATGCAACATCCTCAACCATACACCACTGGTTGGATCAACCGGGGACAACACATCTGCATTAGCTAACAATGTGGCATGCACTATGACATCAAACCCTTCAAAGAGAAGGTATTGTGTGATGTTTCCCCACTTTAAGTTTTTGATGTTTTTCTAGGACAAAAATACATGTGGAAGCATCATGTTGTTTATGAATATATTCCCCGTAGTGTCATTATTACTTTGGGAGATCAACTCTACAGAGTACCAATGATAATCCCAAATACTGTCATCTCTTTGATATATATGAAGAAGTGCAAAAAGTTGGTTTCTCAGACTGAGAGATTTTTCCTATGTATAGTTCGATTAGAAGGTGAACAGAAGGTCACTGCAACCACCAAAACATTAGCATGAAGTCTCTCTTCCCAACAACAAAAGGTGGATGGAATTTTCAAGGAGTAAAAATACATATTCGCCTTTCCTACTAGGGTGCCTATGCACTATCAGTTAAAGCACTCAATTGATATGAAACTTGGTGCTCCACTTCCTAATATCCCTGCATACAAGCATTCTCTTCTAGAGAATGGATAAATCAAATGCCAGATCAAAGAGTTATTTCTAAATGGCCACATCAGACCAATCTCCTCACCTTGTGGGAGCCCAATTGTTCTAGTATAGAAGAAGGATGGGACATGGCAATTTTGTATTGATTATAGAGACTTGAACAATGTCACATTCAAGAATCGATACCCAATTCCCAGGATTGATGATATTCTCTATCAACTCAAGGGATCCAACGGTTTTAGTAATATTGATATGAACTCAAGTTACCACCAGGTGCCGATTGAGAAAACTGATTTGTGGAAGACAAACTTCAAGTGCAAAAAAGGCCTCTTTGAGTGGTCGGTCATGCCTTTTTACTTGACGAATGCCCCAACCACATTCATGAGGATGATGGATGATATATTATGACCATTCACAAAATCCTTTGTTGTTGTATATTTGGATGACATCCTCATATTTAGAAAAAATTGAGAGGAACATTTGGATCATATTAAACATGTATTAGGCACCCTGCGACAACACAAGTTATATGCCAATTTGGAGAAGTGTTCCTTCGACATGCAGAGAATCCAATATTTGGGATATGTCATGGATGAGCAGGGTGTACATGTGGATCCAACCAATATCCAAGTCATCTATGATTGGCCGACCCCGAAAACAATGACCAAGCTCTGCAACTTCTTGGTCCTTGCTAACTTCTACCGGTGGTTTGTTTTGGGGTTCTCTCATATCACTTGGTCCTTAAGCTAGGTGTCCAAGGGTGGCACGAATTCCAATATTGTGTGTTCTTCATCCCAACAAAAATAATTCAAGGATCTAAAATCCTACCTCTTCTTAGCACCAATACTCATTCTTCCAAACCTACAATGACCATTTGATATTGAGACAGATGCTTCAGATTATGTTATCGGTGCAGTCTACACTCAAAATGGGAATCTAATAGCCTATCATAGTGAAACTCTATCTGATGTTGTTAGAAGATACCCCACCTATCCAAACAATATGTACTCCATTTTCCAGGCATGTCGACAGTGGAAGCATTACATTATGGGGAAGGAAACAATCATCCACACTGATCACAGGCCTTTTCAATTCATGCAGACACAAGAAAAGTTACAAAATTACTTCCATCAAAATTGGTCCATGTACCTGCAACAATTCCACTTGAATACTAGTAAAAAGAAGGGTAGTACCAACCATGTTGTAGATTGCCTTAGTCGATGCCTAGTGGCAACTCTAACAACAGATCTTAACTCCTCTAAACATGAGACATCTATATGGCTACAATTATACAATAATGACTCTGAATTTTCTACTTTCTATCAGACATTGAGTGCAGGAAAAACAGTCCCCGCATTTCATATCCAGGATGGATTATTATTCCATTTGAACCATCTCTATGTTCCTTCAAGCAAGTGTGAAAACACTAATACATATTGGAAAAATTGTTATGATCTAATTGCGATGTTATTGACAAAATTGGCCATACCATCGGAAAATAGAGGATTTTTTTTTATCCATACTAGCCAATATCATCGCACTTGTGATGTACTTTTCAAATCATCGCAAGAGAGACGACATTTAGAAGACATATCTCTTGCAACAACATCAAATGTGCATCACACTTGCGACGGTGTGGACACTAGGTTTCCCCCTGATAATGATCACTCACTATTTGATAAAGTCAACATTGACTTGGTCAACTGTCATCGAAATTGCAATGTTATGTGCATCGCACTTGCGACGGTGTGGAAACTAGCCCCCCCCCAACAATCACCCACTATTTGATAAAGTCAACATTTACTTGGTCAACTATCATCGGAATTGAGATGTTATAAAATCTACAAATATGTTTCATTTTACGGATGTTGTGACAAATTTGATATAACAACGACGGTTAAAAAAGGGTATAAGGTCCTCTTGGTGAACAAAAAACAAGTGTTTTTTTCATATATTATAATAGAAAATTATAATAGATATTCTATTATACACCACTCAATTTTATAAGATAATAATCAATATATATCTGTGGGGAAGAATTTCAGAAAACATTAGAGGTGGGAAAAAAAATAAAGAGGGTGAAAACGGTGATGGTAAATGTTATTGCCCTTGCAAAACTTGTTGTACTAGACGTCTCGAAAGAGTTTTAATAGCAACAACTAAAACAAATTGTAGAATATATATATATATATATATATATATATATATTCATTATCTATTTTAATATTGATTGTATTCTCAAACTTTTATACTATTTTAGACATGCACTAATTTTTCATGATTGTTTGTAATTATAAAGTTAGATTTTCCCCCTAACTCTTTGCAGAAAGCACCAAGTAGTAGTAGAAAGATGTTGTACAAGATGAGGAACATGAAGCATATAATGAATATCAATTTAATGATCCCATGGAAGTAGATGACAATAATAACATAGTTCAAGATGATGGGACAAATCAAATGATACAAGACTTATTCGGTCATCCATATGAGGATCATGGGGACAGTAGTGATGGTATTTATGATGAACATTTGATTGAAAAGGAAAATAAATGACTTTATAAAGGGCCAAGAGGAAATATTCTATCCACTATATTGTTGTTGGTGAACTTAAAAGTTACGAATCATTTTTCAAACACTTGTATGACACAAATCCTAAGGTATCTAATATGTTTCATCACATCTACATAAAGGTTGAATTTTTCCTCTTTTTTTTAGTGTTAATTAATGTGTAAAATAAAAATGAAATATTTACAATTACTATGATTTATATTAACTAGTTATTTTTTATGTTTTAGATTGTTAGGTGAATTTATGTTACCCTCGTTAAATATTTTACCTTGCACATATCGAGATTTACAAGCCATTATGAAATACATTGGAATGGAGTATCAAAGTATAGATGCATGTCCTTATGATAATATTATATATTATGGAAAACATGCATCGAAAAAAAATGCCTGATATGTGGTATCAATAGATATCGAAACAATCAAGTAACAAAAATGGCGCCTCGAAAGGTTCTCTGTCATATTCCCATAATTTCATGTTTGAAGTGAATTTTCAGGTGCCAAATCATAACATAGTTTATGGATTACCATGCACGAAAGAGAATTGAAGATGTTTTTCTTTGAATTCCTGCATATGGTTATGCATTTAAGGAAATTGCTACAAAATGGCCAGAATTTACAGATGAACCTTTTAATGTTAGGCTTTCAATGGCAACTGACGGTGTTAATCCAGTTGGACATCTTCTATCTATTTACTTAGTGTGGCCTATTTTTATTATCAACAATAACATTCCTCGGATGTCAATAAAGAGGGAGCACATAATGTTGACAATGATTGTTCCAGGTATTTGTTTACATTAATTTTTCGAATGTAAATTTTTCATTTTTCTCCTTTTTTTCATAATATATTTTATTTATTTATTTACACATATATACATACCATGGTAGTAATTTCAAACAATTAGGTAAGTACCAAGTTAAAGATATGAATGTGTATATCGATCCTCTTATCGACAAGCTACTAAAGTTATGGGAGGGAATCACTATGTATGACACATGTAAACCAATTGGAATAAGAGATTTAAATGTCGTGGAATACTTTTATGGACAATTCATGATGCCCCGGGACTAAAAAATTGTTGTGGTATGTAACATTCCATATTTCATGCTTGAATAGTATATAATTAATTGAATATATGATGCATGTTGTTTAAATAATCCTTTCGTATATTAATAATTCACATTAATCCATCTATTGTAGGTCTTCAAACAAAGGGTAAATCTGCATGTCTAGTTTTTGGTCCTAAGATGAAATCTCACCAGTCAAAAAGTTTAGGAAATGAGGTGTTTGATGAGTATAGACACTTCTTCTCCAAGAACCATAAGTATCGTACTACTGAAAAAAATATTTTCAATGGGAAATAAGAGACTTGACTAAAACCAGAAAGAATGAAACCTCGCCTATGGAAGTTGGCATATGAAAGAATTAATCCTCAAGGTATGCATTTTGTTTATGTATCATAATTGGAATCATGTTTTGAAATTTTATTTTAATTATTCAATTTATTTTACTGCATTTGATAAATAATTTTCTGATTTGTTTTACGCTTCATCAATGTCATCATTGTGAAGGTAGTAATAATGGGATTCCATGAGGAATGAAATGTTATCCATCTCAATTCATGGGGTTTCCTTACTATGAGGAGCTAAAAATAGTTCATTTGTTTGATACAATGCATATCGAGAAGAATGTGACAGAAGCATTATGGTGAATCATAGATGGCAGGAGGGATAAAGAAAAAATTGTCAAAATTTGTAATGACATTCAGGTAGCCAATCATGCAATGCAAAGTGTGATCCGATCAATTAGCGATGGAGACCAAAATAAACTTCCATGGTTATTAATATAGAAGCAAAGAAATGGTGTAAAAATGTCATTCAAAGAATTATATTTCCCACAGGTTTTTGTTCAACCATAAAGAATATCTTAACAAAGAAAGGTGAATTTGGTGGGGTGAAAATACATGATTGACATACCTTCATTAAGGTAGTTAATAATTTTAGTACTCATATTTATATGTTGGTTGTATACATTTTTTGATATTTTTGTTTTTTTGGTCTAGTTTTGAAACAAGCAACGATTCATTTTTATTGTTACGGTATGTTCTACCTCTATCTCTCCCAAATGAATTTGACAACAATGTCAAACAAGTTATATATATGATCTTGGAAAATACATGGGGTAAGTAGCTGCCATATATATGAAAAAAAAAAAACAATATTCTGTTGTCTTTAATGACATGTGTTTTACTTGTAATGTAATATGTATTATGTTTTTGTTGTAACATTTTATGTTTTTGCGTCATGATCTGTAGATGGTTTTCATTGAAATAAATCCATGAAGATGATATAAAGTATTTGAAGAGAGAAATTCCTTGGCTAATGTGTGAAATTAAAAAGAATCTACCTCCAACATTTTTCGATGCACAAGAAAACTACCTCATACACCAAGTTGAGGAGATTGAAATGTGTGGACATGTACACACAAGGTCAATGTGGATGGTGGAGAGGCTAGTGAAATCATTGAAGGATTCGGTTAGAGAAAGAGCACGTCTTGAGGGTTCTATGGTGGAGGGATATATGTATATGAATCCATGGTATATATTAGTCAGTATCTTCCTCAATTAGCAGCACAATCTATGCATGCAGTGGATTGCATTTGGTATGTGAACTCCATCAAAACATTTGAACGGGAACAACTTTTGGGGAAAGGTACAATGAAGAAAGTGAGAGGTAATTGAATTGTGGATATTTGTAATAAATATAAATTTTCGTTTTTTTGTGTGTATATGATCGTACACATTTAATATTTATTATTTCATCATTTATTAATATTTACCATGGTTATAACTATTATTTAATATTGGTGAATTATGGTTTTTTGATCGGTCAGTTACTCAAGATTGGGATGCACTACATTTAGGCATTGCAAACAATATTAACTGGATGAAGGTATGGATTGATTGATCTAAACAATGTCATGGAGGTAGGATATCATGGAAAGAACTGTCTGAATTGGTTAGACAAGCTCGTCATAATGGAGATTCTGATGTTACGCAGAGGGAAATAGATTTAACATATTGTTTGAAAGATGGAAAGGCAAGAAAATTCACCCATTTTATTAAGTTATTTATATTATATTAATGTGATTGTATGTGTGTTTTTTTCATCTTATAATTTCCAAGTTATATAAATTTGTTTATTATTAATTGGCAATGCATCATTTACATATCTGGCATATTGCAGTTGAAACACCACAAGGCGGTGTGGTGCAATGGTCATAAATTTTGCATCAAAAAATTGGATGAAACCAGAAAAAATTATGATATTGGGATAACTGCAGTATTCCAGGTCACTAATGTTTCCTCTAGGAATGACAGACGTCCTCGAGAATTTGAAAATAGATACTATGGGTTTTTGAATGATATAATTGAGTGTGACTTTAATTCCTTCAAATTAGTTTTGTTAAATGTCAAATGGTATAGGTTACGAATGCATGAACATGATGAGGAAATAAATTTTATTCAACATGCCAATGGTTTTCCAATGATTAAAAGAATGGTTTTTGAAAAATAAAATGACCGCTATGTTTTTCCATGTCAATGTGAGCAAGTATTTTACTCAAAGGTTCCATATAAGAGGGATTGGTCATTTGTTGTTAGATATGATCCAAGATGAAGGCCAATAAAGTATATTGTAGATGAAGAATATGATATGGAAGAAGAATATGATGTAGAGCTAGAGCAGGAATAATATGGTTCGAAAAATGAAGAAGACAAAGAAGATGAACTAGGCGTAGGAGACAATGCGCTAGTTCTTGATGATGATATCGATGAAGATATGCTCGAAAATGACATTGATGAGGATGATGATATCATCAATCCTTTCAACATTGTTTCTGAACTGGATGATGATACAAATGTCAAGTTGGATGATGAATAAAATGATACATAAGAAGGATGATACAAATTTTTCACTAGATAAGGTACGCAACTAGATATTTTAAATTGTATGAATTATTCTCTTTAAGTAATTTTTTATGTGGGTTAATTACATTTTTTTAACTTTTATTTCATTTTTGTTTTGGTAGTTTCTATGCA
>SNQJ01S0051028.1:109789-122947 GCA_010110895.2 Picea sitchensis
GGCCCACCCAGAAATCAGCGTGCAGTTACACCACATCATCAAGCAGTTCCTAGATTTAGGAATTTTGTTAAGTTAGTTAGGCTAAAAATAGATTTAGCATGTCCTAGTCATTAATGATAGGATCTTTGTAATTTGAGTTATAAATACTTCACCTTTCGAAGTATTGAGGGTGGTTGATCTTCACACCCTGACACTATCAGACTGTAATCTTTTTGAAGAGATCTTCCATTAATAAAAAGGAGGCACTTTTACAGGATTCTTGCGTGTACTCGCTGGTGACGTGTTTCTCTCTAAGTTGAATGTTATTCTCGCTTTGTTATCATACTGTTTTCTACATCTAATCTTTAAGAGTAACGAATGTTGCAGGATTTATCTCTTATACCTTGTTTTTGACTCAAGAGATTTTAGTGTTTATCTTCTGGTGTTTTCAATAAAGAAATTCTTAACTGCTTCTTTGTTGAAATTATCTTTCTCATCTTTTCTATTGTTCATCATTAAAGCTACTAAAAGATCCAGTGATTATATTATCTCGCCCTATGAAAGTTTTCCCTTTGCGTTTATAGTTTGTATTTCGTATCTTATTAAAACATAGACCCCATAGCCCAATGGATGTGTAGACTGTCTCAACCAATTCGAAAAAACACTTTGACAACGAAAACCGACCTATTTCTTTACCTAGCCTAATATTTTAAATTTGAAACATAGCTAAATCTAATAGCGAGATCCCTCTCTGAAGTTGGAAGGGCTAGATCCTAGCTTCAAAAGTGGTTGGATAAAGTTACATTAGTAGATTTCTTCTGCTGTCAACCTCTAGGAAATTTACCAAGTGCTAATAAGATCCACACAAGATCTTTTCTTTTAGGCCCCTGAGAGCTCAACTAGCTCTTCTATTTCCCTTTCGGGAAATCTACCCACAACAACACCTTGAGGGAATTCCTCCTTTATTTCGGGATATTGGATTTCATGATTTCGTGAATCCCTTGATCGAGTGCCTTACCTCTTCGACCTCTGAAACCCAAAATACCTAAACACTTGACACTTCCTGATGTCAATTTCATATTTTCGGCTTTCATGAATTCAGGAGTTGTGATGTCATGCAACTCTACTCCTCGACTCTCGAAATCCCGAAACCCGAATTTCTGAAATCCTGAAATCCCCCTTTAAGGAGATCAACGGTTGTGAACTCTCCCTCGATCCAACAGTCAACGCTATTTCACGTATCGGGATTTCAATATGCCAAAGCTCAAACTTTGTATCCTCTCCACCTTTCGGTCTCCAAAATCCTAAAATTCTGAAATGGTACGATGTCAATTTCGGATTTTCGGCTTTCACGAATTCAGGAGTTGCGATGTCATGCAACTCTACTCCTCGACTCCCAAAATCCTGAAACCTGAAATTCCAAAATGGTACTTCACCTCGTTGTTTCACAAACTCGACGGGAAGTCTCCTATCCTTCCACGTGTCACCTCCTCTTCATTTCAGGTTTTCTCCCCTGTTATGTCCTGATCTCTCTCCCTCAACACTTATGAAACCCCGAACTCCGAAGTTACAAAAACATAAGCTTGTTTCACCCACAAAAACCTCCTTTTCGTGTTTCGGGGATTTGATCAGCCAAGGATTTTGTCTTACACTTCGGACTTTCGAACCCCAAAATGCCGAAATGGTTGACGACCTGAACAGAACAAAATTGATGGTCCACGTTGACTTTGCCTTTTGAAGGGCGGATCTATCCAACGCTTAACTCCCCCACAACTTCTTTGGATCTTACGGTCCTCACTATTTCGGGATTCTCCTCGAATAATTCTGACTGTCCAAGTTTCTTCTTCAAAGATCTCTGGTTCTAAATTGACCCTGCGACTCTCTTCTGGAACCTATTCCCTGCACAATAGCTAAATTTCCCTTCTGCTCTTCAAATACCTTGAATATGCTAACTCTCCTAAGCTTTATTTCACTAACTCAAATATCCTATGAGATTTATGCATGCACTCCTTGAGGCACTCTTCAAATACGTCTAAGTATTTGAATCCTTTGACTCTATGCAACTCCTTGCGACAACAATCTTCAACACTCTCCTTTGTTGACAAGTTCTGAACTTCCAACCCGCCTGTGCACACCTTGCATGGCTTATGTGCTTGAATTGCACTTTTGCGGGAAATGAGAACAATGGTCTCCCTCCTGAGCTTTCAGAGATGAACTCTGAACCCATCGACACACTCCTTGCAGACGTTTCAATGCACTCCTTGTAGGAACTCTTGCTCAGATAGAGAAACAATTGAAACTCATCCCCTAACTCTCTCTCAGACTTCAAATACTTAACATGAAATCACACATACATAGCATAAAATAAAATGTACAATAGAAAGATTAAAACAACCATGAGCATAACATTCAACATGTATACACAAAAAACATTAGAACACCATGAGTCTGAATCAAAGCTTCATATATTAATCTCAAAACTTTTGTACATGGGCTCTTCTACACAGCTCTCTGCTTCTTCTCTCCTCTATGATCTCTTCTCAATTGATAATGCTAATGTTACAAAATGATTCAAGATGAGGGTGTCTATAGTTGTTTTCCCTCTAGCTCCTAAAACTATCTAATGTAGAATTTAAATCTACCTACTTACATTAACTGCCTATAAATGCCTCTACACCTTACAGATGAGAGTGGATCGCTCAAGATCAGTTTACAATATGGAAGTACGCACTCTCTTAACTATTACATTAATGTTTGTGCATCCAAATTTTCAAAATAATTCAAACATTTTCAACATGTGCCAAAAATGAAATGGCGTTTGTCCCACGCTCGCTTGCTGTTGGCGATGCTCCTGCATCATACTCCCTCGCTTGAAAATTTTCATGAACTCCTGTTCATGAGCTCTTGCACAGTCTACACGTTCTTTTGAATTTTTGTTTCTTTCTCCCAACTAGAATCTTCAACTGGATGTCCCTTCCTTTTGACCAAGTATTCGAAATACTCTTTTCTCATGGTCCTCTTGCTGACTCTCTTGTCAAGTATACTCTCCATCCGTGGCTTTTCAGCTACAGGAATTTATTTAGCCCACTGAACCTCTGTCTATTCATTGTCTTCTCCTACTTCTCCAACTTTGTAAGGGTACAAATCTGAGATGTTGAATATTGGTGAAATTCCGATCCCATCGGGTAATTCAATCTCATATACATTTGCCCCAAATTTCCTTATGATCCAGCATGGTCTAATTTTCTTCATCTTCAATTTGTTATATGTTCCCCTTGGGAACCTTTCCTTCCTCAGATGTGAAAGAATCAAATCACCAACTTCAAATTGAATTTCTCTCCTGTGTTTATCTGCTCTGCGCTTATACTCCTGGCTTGAATTCTGCAATCGCTCCTTCACTTGGCTGTGAAGTTATTTCATTGCTTCTGCGAAATCTTGTGCACTAACACTTCTAGTTTCATTCTATTCTGAATATTTCAATTCAGAAACTCCTCTTGGCTGCATTCCATAAACAATTTGAAATGGACTCTGCCTTGTGCTTCTATTGATCGAATCATTATAAGGAAATTCTGTTTGTGGCAGAATGTGATCCCACTAATTGTGATGTTCAGTCACTAGGCTCCTTAGTAAATCTCTCAAGCTTCTGTTCCTGAGAACTGGATTCTCAAATGCCTCATACGCCTCTTTGAAATCTGGATCATCTCTGTAAATATCCTTGAGGTTATCAAAAACTAAAGTTCTAACTCTGAACTCCTGCACCAGTAAACATTTCCTGCTCAAAGCATCAACAACTTTGTTAGCAGTTCTAGAAATATGTTTAATTACAAAAGTAAAATTTTGCATGTACTCAACCCATTTTGCATGCTTCTGGTTCAATTTGTCCTCCTGAGTTACAAATTGTAAGGCATGATTATCACTATACAAAATGAACTCTTTAGGGATCAAGTAGTGCCGCCATTTTTTCAGTGACTGTATGACGGCGTAAAATTGTTTGTCATATGTGCAGTACTTAACCTTTTCCTCATTTAGTTTCTCACTGAAGTATGCGATTGGCCTATCATCTTGACTTAAAACTGCTCCAATTGCAAAGCCACTAGCATCACACCTGACCTGAAACGTCTTGTTGAAATCTGGAAACACCAAAATTGGTTGTTCAGTAATTTTGTTTTTCAACAAATTGAAACTTTTCTCTGCTTCTTTTGTCCAGTGAAAAGATTTATGTCTTTTCTTCACTGTGTCCATCATTGGTGCGCTAATTCCACTAAAATTCCTGATGAATTTCCAATAGAAACTAGCCAATCCATTAAAACTTCGAACTTCAAAGATACTATTTGGTGATGGCCAATTCTTAATCACATCCACTTTATCTGGATCCATCTTCAACTTATCTGCAGAAATAACAAAACCCAAATAAATGAGGTCTGTCTTCATGAATGAGGATTTCTTCATATTTATCAGCAACTTCTCTTGATGTAGCCTCTTCATCACTGTAGCCAAATGTTTCAGATGCTCTGCCTCTGTTTTACTGAAAATCAGTATGTCATCAAGATACACAATGACACATTTTCCGATGAAATCCTTCAGGACTTCATTCATCAATCTCATGAAAGTACTTGGTGTGTTTGTTAAGACAAATGGCATAACAATCCATTCATACAACCCTTCGTTAGTCTTGAAGGTTGTCTTCGATTCATCACCTTCTCTCATACGAATTTGATGATAACCACTTTTCAAATCAATCTTTGAAAAAAAAAAATCCCCACTCAAACAATCCATCAAATCATCCATCCTTGGCAATGGAAATCTATACCTAATGGTAATCTTGTTAATTTCTCTTGAGTCTGTACACATCCTCCATCCTCCATCTTTCTTTGGACTAAGCACTGTTGGAACAACACATGGACTCAAGATTTCTCTAACCAACCCTTTGTCCATTAAATCCTGGACCTGTCTTTTGACCTCTTCATTCTCCTGTGGCATCAATCTGTACGCTGCTTTGTTTTGTAAACTGGCTCCAGGTATAAGATCAATGTGATGACTTATACTTCTGATCGGTGGCAATGAACAAGGTAGTTCGTCCACTACTATATCAATAAATTCCTCTAGTAACTTATGGATTTCCTCTGGTAAATCATCCACCCTCGTATTGGTTAAAACAATTCTAGGATTTCTAGCCACGATGAATTGTGGATCTTTCTTCTTCTTAGCCTCCTTAAGAAGCTCCTTCCCACTCATGAGAAGCATATTGTTGCTTACTTCAGGTTTCACCTCTTTGTCCTTAATCGACAACAACATGTGAGTTCTCCCATTCTTCTCTAGGGTGTATGTGTTCTTTCTCCCATCATGAACCACATTCCTGTCATATTGCCAYGGTCTACCCARCAATAGATGACAAACATCCATGGGAATGACATCACACAATATCTTATCATTATATCCTCCTATTTTAAATTCAACTAAACATTGTTTAGTGACATTTACCTGATGTCCTTTTTGTATCCATGAAACTCTGTATGGACTTGGGTGTTCAATAGTCTCCAACTCTAGCTTTTCTACCATCTCCATAGAAACGAGATTGTTTGTGCTACCACTATCCACGATGACCTTGCATACCCTATCTTTGGTCTTGCAAGCAGTTCAAAAAAGATTGTTCCTTTGCACTGGATTCTCTACCTCCTTTTCTGGCATTAAGAGAACCTTCCTCATCACCAGTGATCTTTCACCTTCAACATCCTTTGCTTCAACATTCCACCTTTGTGCTTTGGCAATGTGAGCCTAACCACCTTCTTTCTTATTATCTAGACATTCATAAGATTTGTGTCCATTCTTTCCGCATTTGAAGCATTTTATTACTCCACCTCTTCCTCTTCCTCTTCCTCTAGCGCAAGGAAAAGTGTTGTTATCAACATACTGTCCTCTCTGTTTGGCATACTTCCCTCTCTGTGAGCTTCCACCTCTCTCAGTTTGAGGTTGAGGTTTCTTCCACTCTTCCTTAGGCTTATGATTCCTATCTTGGACAACTGTTTTGCCTCTGGGATGACTTTTGCCTCAGCCTCTTTGACCCTGCTTTCGACTCAACTTCTCTTCAGCCTTTAGAAGCATATGTTAAGAATCTTCCACCGTTCAGATGGTCATCATGCTTATCTCATCCTGAATGTCATATCGCAGATGATTCATGTACCTAGCAACCTTTTCATCATCGCTTTCTCGATGACCTGCTCTGATGTTCAGCCTATAGAATTCTTCAGTGTATTACTTCACTGACATCAGCTTCTATCTCAAATTCTGCATTCTTCGAAACAACGTAATTTGATAATCCTTGGGTATGAATTTTTCTTTCATCTTCACTATCATTCTATCCCAACTCTTGATTTTCTTCTTGCCTTTGCAGCGCCTGTCAGCTTGTAGTTCATCCCACCACAATGCAACATGTCCTTTAAGTCTTGTGATAGCATGTTTAACCTTTTTTTCTTCCTCGAAATCTTCATAGTCAAAATATGTATCTATAGCTCAAATCCAGTCTAGAAGCTCTTCAACATCCAGGATTCCCTCATATACTGGAATGCCCATTTTTTCCCTAGCACCCATCCTTGCAACAACCCTGAGTAGGCATTCATTTAATGCATCTTCGGCTGCAACTTCTTCTCCTTCATGTTTGGCTTCATTTTCACTTTCAGAATCACTGAGATCCCTAGCATCGACTGTGTACCTCTGCACTATTTCCATAGCATCCATCCTAGCATGTAAGTCATCCACATATCTTGCCTTTGGTGGATCAGGTAATTGCCTGCCCCTTCTTCTTGGCATTTCCCTTTCCTCTGGTGGATCGGGTGTTTGTCTGTTTCTTCTTCTCGATGGCATGGCTGTAAATCTTTCTTGCTCCCTCCGTCTGAAATATAAAAACAGAGAAGGGAGCTGATACCAAACTTGATGCAGACCCCCTTCTCCAGACCTGCAGGTCGGGATCCACATAGGATCTTTTCTTTTCGGCCCCTGAGAGCTCAACTGGCTCTTCTATTTCCCTTTCGGGAAATCTACCCACAACAACACCTTAAGGGAATTCCTCCTTTATTTTGGGATATCGGATTTCATGATTTTGTGAATCCCTTTATTGAGTGCCTTACCTATTCGACCTTCGATACCCAAAATACCTAAACACTTGACCCTTCCTGATGTCAATTTTGGATTTTCAGCTTTTGTGAATTCGGGAGTTGTGATGTCGTTCATCTCTACTCCTCGACTCCCGAAATCCCGAAACCCGAATTTTTGATATCCCGAAATCCCCCTTTAAGGATATAAACAACTGTGAACTCTCCCTTGATCCAACGATCAGTGTTATTTCGTGTATCGGGAGTTTGATATGCCAAAGCTCGAACTTTGTATCCTCTCCACCTTTCGGTCTCTGAAATCCCGAAATTTCAAAATGGTATGATGTCAATTTCGGCTTTTCAGCTTTCGCGAATTCGGGAGTTGCGATGTCGTGCAACTCTACTCCTCGACTCCCGAAATCCTAAAACCCAAAATTTTGAAATGGTACTTCACCTCATTGTTTCACAAACTCGACGGGAAGTTTCCTGTCCTTCCACGTGTTGCCTCCTCTTCATTTCGGGTTTTCTCCCCTTCTGTGTCCCGATCTCTCTCCCTCGAGACTTCTGAAACCCTGAACTCCTAAGTTCCAAAAACTTAAGCTTGTTTCACCCACGAAAATCTCCTTTTCGCGTTTCGGGGATTTAATCAACCAACGATTTTGGCTTACACTTCGGAATTTTGAACCCCGAAATGCCGAAATGGTTGACGACCTGAACATATTGAAATCGAGGGTCCACGTTGACTCTACCTTTTGAAGGGTGGATTTATCCAACTCTTAACTCCCCTACAACTTCCCTGGATCCTACATTCCTCGCTATTTCAGGATTCTCCTTGAAGAATTCCAACCATCCAAATTTCTTCTTCAAATATCTCTGGTTCTAAATTGACCCTGCGACTCTCTTCTGTAACCTATTCCCTACACGATAGATAAAGTTCCCTTCTACTCTTCAAATACCTTGAAGATTCTAACTCTCCTGAGATTTATTTCACTAACTCAAATCTCCTATGAGATTTTTGCATGCACTCCTTGAGGCACTCTTCAAATATGTCTAAGTATTTGAATCCTTTGACTCTGTGTAACTCCTTGCGACAACAATCTTCAACCCTCTCCTTGGTTGACAAGTTTTAAACTTCCAACCAACCTGTGCACACCTTGCATGGATTTTGTGCCTGACTTGCACTTCTGTGGGAAATGAGAACAACGGTATCCCTCCTGATCTTTCAGAGATGAACTCTGAACCCGTCGATGCACTCATTGCGGACGTTTCACTGCACTCCTTGTAGGAACTCTTGCTCAAATAGAGAAACAATTGAAACTCATCCCCTGACTCTCTCTCAGACTTCAAATACTTAACATGAAATCATACATACATATCATAAAATAAAATGTACAGCAGACAGAGTAAAACAACCATGAGCATAACATTCAACATGTATACACAAAAAGCATTAGAACACCATCAGTCTGAATCAAAGCTTCATATATTAATCTCAGAACTTCTGTACATGGGCTCTTCTACATAGATCTCTGCTTCTTCTCTCCTCTATTCTCTCTTCTCAATTGATAATGCTAATGTTACAAAATGATACAAGATGAGGGTGTCTATAGTCGTTTTCCCTCCAGCTCCTAAAACTATCTAATCTAGAATTTAAATCTACCTAATTACATTAACTGCCTATAAATACCTCTACACCTTATAGATGAGAGCAGATCGCTCAAGATCTATTTACAATATGGAAGTACACACTCTCTTAACTATTACATTAATGTCTGCGCATCCAAATTTTCAAAATAATTCAAACATTTTCAACATGTGCCAAAAATGAAATGGCATTTGTCCCACGCTCGCTTGCTGCTAGAGATGCTCCTGCATCAGGTAGGCTCTATAGGTGGTGACAGAGATGATACTGATGATTTGGCCAACTATATGGCTTCTTTTCCTAAATCAAGATGTGTGACCAACACGGGGACCCTTAAGGGCACACTTATGGTCAACGAGGAAGGGATTCCATTAAAGCAAGTTAAAGTCCCACATAAATTTTAAAATTTCAATTGTTTCATGTTCTCTACGTAGACAAATATAAATCATATAAATTATTATTTTTAAATTAATGATCATATAATCTTTTTGTGTGTAGGGAAAAATGATTTTTATAGGTCCTTGGAGAAAAACGCATTGTCGATTTTTGGTCCCACCATACGGCAGAGGTGGAATTCCTAGAATTCCAACCTCAAAAAATAATTGATGGATTATCTTGAAATCGTTTTTGGTGTAGACACATTTAATAAGACCTTGGCCACCATCGCAGCTGGCCAATATTTAAAATATATGAGAGAAACATATAGGAAGCAATTGAAAGAAAATGATAGATACAAGTGTCCTCTGATGATTCTAGAGAGGGAGTGGAAGGCCATCATTGAGGATGCAAAAGAGAATAAATTGATAGATGAAGGAAAAACACCCTCTCGTACCAGAAGGTAAATTACAATTTCAATTCAATACCTTCAATTTGTTTTAGATCTAAATAAACGTGTGGTATATATTAACATAATTGAAAATTTTGATGATAAGTTGACTGACATTTCAAAGGAGACAAAATCAAGGCTTGCCAAATGTGGCCAAAACAGGCTAGGCCAGGGTGGCTACTTGAAGTTGGAGTCACGAATTGTAATTACCAAAATATCTTATTTGTATTTCCTTCAAAAGTTTAGGTAATTGAAGCCAATAAAATTAAAAATACATAGTATTATGCAATGCAGGGTGATGAGTTTGGTACTGAAACCACAGAGGAAGACCTCCATCTTGGTTACAAAAATGGGTATAAAGTTGTAGTTGAACACTGGAAAAGATTGGGGTAGATACCAAAAACCACTTTGCAGGATAAGGTAAATAAAATTCAATCCACATAATAATCTTTATTATTAATATAATACAATCATGTTTAATATCATTGATAAATTTAATCTGTTACAACTTTGTTTTATTCAGGGGAGCAACACTATAATCCAACCCACTAGTATTGGAGAGTAGTGCATTGATAGCGGTTTGAAATCAGAAGATGGTTCTCCCATGCAATCCCATTTCACTAGGGTGCATCCCCACGATGGTACTACAACCGAGGCACATGACGGTAATATGGTTGTATTTTAATCATATACCTAACAATCTCGTAGTTATACATTTTGTACTTCTATTGTTTTTTACTTATACATTTATGATTGTCGTTATAAAGTTTATGGTCTCAATGAAATTGAATGTTCTAATTGAGGGTCATATAGTTGAAGGGGAGCACGTAGGGGAAACCATTCCAATGGTGTCGACCATTGCACTAGGCAAATAATGACATTACAGGTGCTTTTTTAATATCCCTGAACTAGTTCAATGATATTTAAAAACTCACCATCTAAATTTTATATTTTTTTCTTTTGTAGGTGATGCCTCGTCATGGAGGCCTCCATTACCCCATGAGTACCCTGCAACTAGGCATGCTCTGCTTGAGAGGATGCAATCACAATTATATTTTGAAGAGAACCAATAGAACGAAGACATAGATATTAATGAAATGCTTAGGAATTTTAGAGCTAAGAAGAAGAGGTCGGCTAAAACTAAATGATGATGTACAATATTTTAATAACTATTTATAAAATCTATTTTCTATGAAATACTTTTTTGTACTTGTTGGGTCGCCAAAATGTCATTCTTTTACCAACCTTTTACTTCACTTTTCACCATATTACGTTTTCCTGTAGCCTTACATTAAGTTCATTTTCATGATTACATATGAGTTTAGACCTATTATTTTCCAAAAATTCATTTTAGTATTTTGAGTGAGTTTATGATTAAACATTGGAAAAATAACATGTTTTCACTTATATATCAAAGTGGGATGAGTTCTATGATGTTTACAGGTGCATTTTAATACTCCAACCAAGTCATATGATGGAGTAGAATAAATCCTCTTTTCGCATCAATTTCCATTCTCTATTTTTATATGTAAATTGCTTTATTGTAATGTATGATGTTATGGAATAGTTTTTACTTTTCTATTAGGAGAATTGATCTCACTCCAAATGGATCAAGGAAACATTTTATTTCATTGTAAAAAATTGCAAATATTGGTATGTACATATGTTGTTTTTTGCTGTAAATATTTCAATATATTTATATGTTGGGTATTGGGTAATTGAGAGTGATGTGAGGGGAGGGAGGGGACATAAGATATTCTGCCTTCACATGGTTTTCCATGTTCAATAGAGAATAATTTATTGGAGTCATTTAATCTTATAGAAAACCTCCCTCGATCCAATGGAGCAACAACAAAGTCAATGTTGACTTCGTTGCTGCTACTTCAAATCAAGGGAGGCAATTTGATAAAATATTAGGCATGCGGATCCAATAAATTATTCTTGAAACCAAGAAGATCTCATTCAGGTATGTTATGAAAATCTCATAAAAATTCATCTTAGAGTCAATAATGCACTACAAATATGACTTGTATTTATTTTGTAGATATTTGTGGAGGTTGAATGATTTTGGTAGGTACTTTAAGATGTTTCTTCATCGAGTGAGGGATGTTCAAGACAAACAGAGGGTCATACAGTTGAAGAGAAACACATGGGGGAAACCATTCCAACTGTGTCGACTAGTTCATTAGCTCAGGTGTGATTTATGTTTTCAACATAGTTTATATAGCCATGAATTCTGGTTATGTTTAATGTTTATGAATTGTTATGTGATTATTTATTAATGCAGGGTTTTCTACGTGATAATTTATTGAGATATATCATATGTTTAGTACTTTCCATGTTCTTTCCTTGCATCCACTAATGGTAGATACAAGTCAATTTATATTCAGTGAAATAAACCTTAGCTTCTTGTAGGGATTGATGAAGAATTAGTTCATGCATATATTGCTAGGAGTCCTCCTAGAATAAGGCCAAATGAACTAAGAAAAATTTTCATAAATAGTGTTGTTGTACTATGCCTCTTTTTTTCTAAGCATTGTTCCAAATCATAGAGCATGTACTGTTACCATCCATCCTAATAATATCATCTTCTAATATGTTTGTTTCATATTTGTCTTACCATATCCATTCACATAGTTCATTTTTACCTTTGAGTCATCTCATGGATACAACAACTTATTAGTGATCTGTTTTGAGCCATAAAATAAAAGAGTTTTATTTGACTAACTTCTACAAGTTTTCTCAGATTGCTTTCTAGATCACTTTAGGATAATTTTTTGGGCCTAGTTAAGTGCAAACAACTTGTTCATGTTTTCTTATTTGATTCCCCTAATTTACAATAATAATAAATAATTGGGTTTTAGATTTCATGACACCCTTATTCCATTATAGGTGTCATGAGTTTCAAGGCTAGCAACTAAGAGTTTGTGGGGAATAGGAATTGAAGAGGATGAGATCCCTCCAATGAATGAGAGATTGATAAATTTGTCATGCACTTATTTTACATTTCAAATATTGAATATACACTCCAATCTTGAGTGGGATTGATACATACATTTGAAGGGAACCTTGTATTATAATAAACATGGGAAACTATGGAGTGTGCTTGTTTTGATCGATGTCTTGTTGGCATTTGGAACCTGATAAATACTAAATTATAAAACAAAGTTGTTATCTTGGTTTGATTATTAGCCTAAATTAATGATCTCTTAAGTTTTTTGATGCCTTTTGTCTTGATTAGCATAGATGATTTCAAACCTATTTACTCAAGAGGATTTTACTAAGTGGTTTATGCATTGGTAATTTGTTGTGGAGATTGAATTTCCTTGGCGATGGAGGATCCTCAAGTGGGTCAAATTAGTGGCATGGTAATGGAATTCATGAAATGATAAGATTCTTACACTTAAGAATATAAATCATGGAAATCAAAGAACACATAATCCTACATTGAAACCAAATACTTGCTCACAACTATGTTATTATCTCTACTATTAAGTTCTTCATCACTAGTTGTTGTCGTACCTATCACTAAATTGGATTGATTATCACATGCATGAAGATAAATTTCAATGCATAGATACTATATTTACACTTATTATCAAGTTTCATTGGTTACCACATAT
>SNQJ01S0051029.1:5487-24025 GCA_010110895.2 Picea sitchensis
GGGTTGAATAAGTAATAGATCAATTTAATCATTTTTAACCATATAATCCAAGTGTTATATCAATGTAGCATTATCATCCAATAACCGCTGAGTAAATACACAATGAACAAATGAACAATCATAAACATACATAGTACACAAGTGTTTTATGTGGAAACCCAAAGCGGGAGAAAACCACAGAATGATTTTTCTTATATGTTTTGAAGAATTACATTCATTGGAAACACCAACTTCCTTTGTTTTCCAGGTGCAAGTGGAAGGAGGCTCCAACCCCCTTGTTTCTCAGGCTACAACCTGAGGGAAGCTCAAACTCCTCTATTATCTAGCTACAACCAGAAGGAGGTTACAACACCCTATGTTCTCCGGCTACAATCGAAAGGTGGCTACAACCACCTGTCTTTGTCCCATCCAACCGCCTTGAAGTAGAAGTAGAATGATGGAACCACTGCCACACTATCACTGTGAGATATACCGCTGTAAACTTATACCAATAACCCTGAACCATGCATCAACCTGTACCATAAACACGTACATCAACCATGCACGAACGTGTACCAAACAACTTGTAATCAACCTGTACCATAAACAAGTGCACCCAACCATGTACCAAGTATGTACCAATCATGTGTCTACTACTCATCAACTATGACTCATCAATATGTACCAACATCATCAACTATACACATCATGTATGCGCCAACTCATCAATTACTTGTTTCAACCATGTACCCAACATGTACCTTAACCAAAATCCTTCATCAATTTCATCATCCAAATATGATTTGTAACTCTGTAATAGACCTGGTGTATATGATCACATACCTGCAAACCTTCCTTAACTTTCACAACAAGAGACTAACATTTTCATCAAACTTTTCTTTAGTCTCACATGACTAGTTTGGGATTTGTCAACAACCCTAACTTGAACTAATCATAATTATGGACTTGTAATGAATAAATATATGAAAATAGTACACAATGTTCTTCAGTTTGTTTTATGCAATTCCTCTAGGTGTCACTACTTGGAACCTCTCAAAAAAAGAGTTATAGCAAAAATGATATACCTTACTAAATTTTGGCTTATTCTAGAGAGCGACCTTGTAGAGTGTGCCCCACACATAATATTTGTTGAATCAATCTGAAAATGTTACACAAAATACTACAGACAATACTCTAACCAACACATTTGGTCTTTACTGAATTTGGATCTGTTATGAAGAAGTTATGACGTTTTTACCCGAAACCCCTGTTTTAGACTAGTTTCAAAACTAGCCACAAACCCTATTTTCCACGGAGTGTAACTCGAAAAATAAAATGACCCACAAGATGAAATTTCTATCACAGATACTTGGATATGTTTCCTCAATGGCCTATCAATTTCACGATCTGAATCATTCTAGAAAAAAAGTTATTGCGAAAATGGTGAGATGACCTATAAATAACATACCTTAAAAAGCATCATCAAAAGAATTTATACTCCCTTGAATTCTGACCTTCTTTTCTTCACCTTCCCTCTGAAATTCGGCTTAGATATCCTTTGGTTACCTCAGTCACCTATAAATATTCAATATGCTCAAGTGTGATTTCAAATGAGAGAGACTTGCCTCTTATTTATACTCTCCAAATAACTTTCTTAGAAGTATCTTCTAGGTCACTTTGTCCACTTTCCTTATTTTAGGGTTAACCCACTCCTAATTTCTCCATTAGATTTATTATTTAAATAATTTATTTTGTATTCACTTTGAATTATAGTACAATCATCATTTCACTTTATTATTTTCCTTCTAAAATCTCTTAAACCACTTTGACTACTTTGACCTTTTGGGGCTTCTAGATGACATATGAGGGTCCTCCAACTTCGTAAGGCCATAACTCTCAAACCGTGAGGAGTTATGTGACGTTTCACATACCATCAGAAATGGAATGACATGTACTATCCATCTAGAATAGTCTTACCTACAAATATATCAAAACTCATACCATTATCCATCAAACAGACTTGAGTCCATTACCCAAACCTGTGTTCTCCAACTTCTCATGGCCATAACTCTCTAACCGTGATGATTTATGTGGAATTTCACATACCACAAGAAATGGAATGACATGTACTATCATTATAGAATAGTATTACTTTCAAATATATTAAAACTCATACCATTATACATGAAACAGTCTTGGGTGCATTACCCAAACCTTTGTGCTACCAGAATTCACTACCGGACTTTCTTCAAGGGTTGACATCAATGACAACCAACCTTAATTAACACTCTGTGGGTGTTGTCTTCTTCTTCAAGGCCATGAAACTGTGAGCAGGTAATGTGACCTCATTCTGGGCCCTCTCCTTAGCTATACTTGCTACCCTCAAGATGCCATGTGGAGTGTTGAGTCCCCTGTAGGAGTTTCTCAGTGTGATGTCCAATTTTCTATGGAGAGAGTTCGTTGTTAGAGTATGCCTACTTGCTGTCCCAGATCTGTGTGTTGATAATCACCTTGTTGTCCCAGATTTGTGTGTTGATTTTATTGTGAATAATCACTTTGTTGTTTTCAGATCCGAGTGTTGATTTTATTTTGAATAATCACCTTGTTGTTTTCAAACCTGAGTGTTGATTTTATTGTGAATAATCACCTTGTTGTTTTCAGATTTGTGTGTTGATTTTCTTGTGGATAATCACCTTGTTGTTCCAGATCTGAATGGGGGTCTTCTTGTGGATGGTTCCTTGTTGTCCAGCCTTTGAGTGAGGGTTTGTATTTATCTAAATGAATGTTTTGCTATTTAGACCCGTGAAGGGTATGCCTCTTATTGTTCTTATGTGTGTAAGGGAATTCTTATGGTTGATCTACTTGCTTTCTTGATGTACTTGCATTCTTATGGTTGATCTAATGGCATTCTTATGTCTCTTACTGTTCCTATTGGATTCTCTTGTGATTGATTTCCTTGTTGTACTATCACTGCTTATTTGGAGGGTTTCCTATTAGGGTTATCTGTTGTTTTGACTATGGATTATTGTTGTTTCCATTAGGGTTTACTATCTATGGAAAAATTGTTCCACAGTTCTTTTCAYAGAGATCAAACCCTAGAGGTTTGATCCATGAACCTAAACTTCATGAGCATACTTACATRGGCATACATCTATACATGTGATAGGTACACCTCTCATTTGATTATGGAGGTAAGCTATAGTTCATTTTGTACTCAGAAATATTATTTGTTTCAGATCTATTTATCTTCTATGCTGATCTAGTTGATAGAWTTTTTTTAAAAGTACAATGTTTTTTCTATTTTCCCTATTATCTAACATCCACCCTGTTGATGGCATTCCTAGTAAACTTGATTTTAAAAACTTAGAAACACACCTTATTTTTTTCTTACGTTCCTATTATCTCTTATGATCTATAACTTAGCATTTTCATAACAACCTTTAGAGAAATTTACTTAACACTTTTTGACCTGACCTTTCTATTAGTTTAGACTCTCTCACATATATATATGTTTGTATGTATGTTTTCCTAGGTAATATATCTTGTGGGAAATCTCTAAGGCACTTCCCCACATTCTGAGGATGGTATGCGAGGTAAACCTTAGATTCTTTAGAACAAAAGGCTAGGTCAGCAACTCATGAACATATCTTATATAGCTTGTCAACAATCATCTCACTAAGAGAACATTTCACGAAATGGGATTTGAATTTAGGTGAAAGGGTAACAGTTTTCCTCACAACCACTTGAGCTACACCCAATTGACTCTATGTGTGTGTGTTCTTTAGGGCATAAGGTTAGTTCAACAACTCATGTGTAGATCATATATAGTTCATCAACAATCGGCTCATTAAGAGAAAACATTTCACAAAATGGTATTTGAATCTAGGTGGGAAGGGTAACACTTTTCCTCGCCACTTGGGTTACACTGAATTGATTGTGCACACACACAGATTTGTTATTTAAGCATCTCCAATGGAGTGATGCGTTACTTGTGAAACACCAAAAGGAAAATCTACATGGAATTTTTACCCTAAATTCATCATGAGTTTTAATTTGGCATTATTAATGGATACCTCACTAGAGAGATGAAACCTATACACCGCTGCCCGTAACTTGATAATGGGTTTAACCAAAGGAAATTTGAAAGTTTCAAATGCCATTTTACCCCTTGATTGAGCTGTAATGTCAACCTTGTACGAATCTCCATTGCCCTAGATTCACTGTTAATGATGTTATCTTAATACACAATTTAGTCCATTAATCTCTTTGCTATCTTACTCAATTGTCTCAACACATCTCTTTCCTTTCTTTTCTTTTTCGATTGTTTTGGCACTTATTCTTTTAGCGTTTTTTTCTTTATTCATTTTGACCCTCTTTTGACTCTTTGCTATTTTTATTTTTAATCATTACCATTGACTTAACTCCACTGCATGATATTTAGAAATTAATTAACTTCAAGTAACAATTTCAAACATTTTGTAGAGAGAAGTATTTGATTTCCTGAACATTTTATCTGCCCTCAATGAAATGGCTGATCAATAATGAATTGTTATTTGCATCCTTCATTATTGTCCTCAATAGAGTTATGAATTAAAGGTAAACTGATTTTCTTTCCCCCTTGTGCCAATACACTCTTGATCATCCAATATTAATTTGGCAATACATGATCATTTGTAAAATCAGTCCTGGTGATCAACAGTGCATCAAGATATTTTGTTGGGTAAATTGTTGGAGGTATATGACAATGGTAGTTTGATGTAATTTTCCCTTAACAACACAATTTTCATTGAAATTTGGGGGAGGATTTTTAATGAGGTTTTTTTGTGGGTGTTGTTTAATGGTTTAAATATGGAAGTTTCTAGATTATAAAGCTTTCATTTTCTTAGAGTGAGCATATTATTCTTTGTTATTAAAAGAGAATCAACTACAATCTATAACATTCTACCAACAATTTTGAGTGCTTGTTTCCCATGTTGTATTGTAAGTTGTAAGTTCAAAAACTCAATATGTGTGATGTATATAATATAAATGAATGTATTTTTGTTGTGTCATTTTTTGGTGATGTTTTTGTAACCACCCCAATCATTACGACTACAAGAGAAGCAATTTTTTTTTTAAACAGGACGACAACAACGATTACAGCTAAATAACACATCTAGCGACGAGCACCACGCCCGCAGAACAGGCAACCAACAACTATGACTCCCCGCACTGGCACAAGAGAAACTAGACGAAACATGCGTAAAACAACAAAGAGAAACGACTACCCGCCCGACACAACATGACCATGCCTACAAGATAAGGGACAACATCCCCATCCCGACACAACGACCTCGATGGCGCGCTAGAAGACGCATGAAGGCGTTACAACTCAAGCGCCAACAAAAACTTACAACAATCAACCACACTCACACAGGAAGCACAGACTCCGGCCATGATATCATTCACATCTATCCAATAGGGTGTGCCATGATCCCCTCATCAGGAATCACGCCGTCCCTAGAAGATAGGTGCGACAATAACCCTGACGCAAAAAAATTCTATCTGGAACATAGAATCAAGACAAACCCACGCGCTAGGAGACCGAAATAGCTGACAACAAGACTGTACTCACGCACCCCAACATCAGATTGTCAAGACGCAAGACGACATCCTCAATTAAATTGCGCAACTATCCGAAGGACTTCTGGGTTCCTACAAGCCATCCTGAGTGGTAAAACAACTAAGATCAACCACCAAAAAAACCATTCGCCTTAAGGCACACGATTACGTCATTGCATCAACAATGGTCTGAACATGATGTAATTTACACTATTATTATACAAGGCGCCTTCATGTACCTGAAACAATCTATATATAAGTAAAGAATTTGTTGTGACATATAATGTTAATACTTAAAACTTATTATATATCTCATTTAAAAATAACTAAGGTGAATTCCTTAAGCCATCAATTAATACGTTACATCATTACATCATACAATACTTTCTCTTCCTATAAAATAGTTTCCTTTATAAAAAAGGGGCTTTTATCCCTATTTCCTTTCCTAACTCTTAATCCATACTATAACTATTATAGGATTTCATGTTGGGTGCGGTGTATAGTAGGCTTCTTAAATTATCAATAGCATCTTCAATCACTACAAATTTTACAATTATATTCAATATATCAGTTTACTATTTAATAAATGATATAATTGTAGATAAATTTTAAAATAGGATAATAATTTAACACTAAATTCCAACTACAATAATTTCAACGAGAATAATCATTAATTCACGATCATTATAGTCTTTGGAATCATTACAAGGCTACCATTAAAATCGTTGAAATTATGTCAATACTTTGATGCACTACAATCTTTGATTCGCTATTTGTTGCGCTATCATTACTAAATCCAGGAATGATCTCTGTCACCCAAGCGCAAGGCAATCTAATAAAATTTACAGTATCTATTATCAGATCTACTGCCCAACCTGTTTATCAGACTATGGTTAACTAGGTGGACAAATCTGGAGTAACGCCCATAATCTACTATGTAGCAATCTGGGTAAAAGAGCTGGTAAAGATGTTTAACCGCTACAGTAATTAACGCTAGGTAATAAGATAATCGTTAATCATGTAGTCGCTACACACTTAACCTGAAATCGCTACTCCTATAACAGATATTTCTATTTACAAAATGATTATTTACCCAACATATAATCACCATTCTCTCATCATAACCCACAGTCGTTATTCACGTGATAGTTGTCCGCCAGCACCTAAATGCTATCCGCTTGACATCACATAAACACGCTATCTCTATCAGGTCAAATGAGAATTTTCTATCACAGTAATTAAGGGTTGGCTATCTCTAATACAATAAATGAATCGCTACAAAAGGAAGGAATCGTTGTCTCCAATATGGATACACTGCAAAACGGAGATATTGATGTTGAATAAAAACTGTAGCAAATTCGTGATGTGAACAGGAGCAAAGGTAACATATAACAGTTTTTTTAAAGGCAAATTGTAGTCTTCAAAGGGAAAATTGGGAAATCGCAGTCTTCATCAAGGGAAAAATTGCCAGGCAAATCGAAGTCTTCATCAAGGGTAAAAATTGCCATGCAACAAAGGTAACAGATAATAGTTTTTTAAAGGCAAATCACATTCTTCAAAGGGAAAATTCGCCAGGAAAATCGCAGTCTTCAAAGGGAAAATTCGCCATAGAAGGATCTCTGTCTAAAAACTCCACCATTACACCACGAACGTCCACCATTACGCCCTCATTAACCAACAATGCACATGCATTCAATGGAGAGGAAAACAAAAACAAACATGCCAGAGGTATACCAACATCCGTTTCTAAATACCAACCAACATCATAACTGAATACTGAATACTGAATACTAATTGAATATTGAATCACAACTGAACACTAAATACTAAAATAATTATAGGATCGCAACCAAATACTGAATACTGAATTAATCCGTTTCAAATCGCAACTAAGTAATTGAATACTAAATATTTAAAATAATTTGTTTCAAATCGCATTTGAATATTTGAATACTAAACATTAAAATAATCCGTTTCAATCGCAACTGATTGTAGTGGGTTAATTCGCAAGGGTGAATGCCGACAATAGTCACGAAGTGCAAAGGTTTAACACAAGAAAATTTCAGAGTTACAAGTGATAACCGATAAGTAACAAGACTTCACAGGAAAACCATTATTCATTGTACCAAGTAAGTTAAAGGTGTAGTCTAAATATAATAAATCTCAACCAATACACAGGAAAAATGAAACACAGAGTAAAATCGTAGAGTAATGGCAGACCGAAAGTAAGGAAAAACACACAATAAATCGCCAGGAGAAGCATTAAAAACTCAGCCTTAAATAATTTCCAAGAAGGGTTTTAAACGAGGGGATCGACGCCAAGGATCATAAGAGGTTCGTTGCGGGAAGAAAAACCACCACAGGCGCAAGACAATCACTCAACCGGGGACAACCAACAGGGGTAGACAGCTGGGCAGAAACATCATTCGCTCATCACCTACGCACAAAAAAGCAGGGCGTTAGGATCTATAGGTCTATTAACACCGAAGTGACGACCGTCGATCCAGCTCCTGACCGACTACTCAGGCGAGGACTGATGAGCTAGGGACAAAGGCGAAGTAAGAAGTGCAAACTCATCACAAAATCAATAAAACCATAGGACATGCACAACATTCAGGGATCGATTGCCAAGGGAATCAATTCAAGCAACGAACTTAAGGCTACGAAAATTTAAGTTCTCGATTAAACTGCTAAGTTCAACAGCTTCTTTACACAGTTAAAAATACAGAATGAAGGCGTAAGGTTTATAATAATCTAATATGAATAAAACAAGCAAGTGTATCGTAGCCCAAGTCGCCCGCTCCGAGTCGTTGTCCCACGCGCTTCGTGCAGCTCCCGCTTGCCGACCGATGAGACTTCACTGGTACCTCCTAGCCAACACTAGGGGTACTCTTCTTCCCCCTTAGCCCCCCGAGCCGCAAAGGGGCCACACACACTGAACTAGAGATCATCTAGCTCCCATCTCGCCTCGCAAGGCCGAGCTACCACTCCTCACCGAGCTGGGAATCCCAACTCCCACAAGCTAAGTCAGTCAAGTCTAAAATTCTGCAGTGTAACGTTACACATGACAAAATAGATCCATCATCCTCCTCCTCCCTCCTTTATATAGAGATTCTAAGTTGTTTATTTTCCCAAAATCCCATTTAATTTATTGTTTAATAATTTAATTCATAAAAATCCACCCTGTACATGTGTCGCCGATCCCCTTCAATGCACAATAAATTAATTTCATTAATTAATTAATTACTCCTATTTCTCTCACCCACCTAAAAACATTCTTAGAATCGCTCCTAGGTGTTCCCATATTCCCTTACACATTTTAATGACTTACCCCTTACTAGTTCACTAGTTGAGTTCAATTTAGAAAGTTCTTAAATGAAAAATACCTTACTAAGTTAGTCTTTCTGCTTTTTCCTTATGTTTTCCTTTCTCTTTATGTTTCCCGCTTTTTCCCAGTGTCCTAATTCTTTTAAATTTCCCTCTTTCCCTTTTAATTTAAACTCAAATTAGTAAGTGTAGACAATTATCCTTTTCCCCCCTTTTTCTTTTTTTTAATTAATAAATTTTAATGAACATGTGTAAGAAAACAATAATTTCCCTTTTAAATTTTTAAATCCCTCAATAATTTGATTTTAATAATTTAATCAAGTTTCTTACCCCCTTTTTCGTCGCATGTTTAAAGATGATTATTATTATTTTTATTTTTACCATAAGTATTACTTTAGACCTAGATTTTAATTATCGAGGTTGAGCGACATTTTATTGGGGATTTTTTTTTAAAAATCTTTCTTATCACAATATTCGTTCTAAGGCCATCTAGGTTTATTCACTTATTAGTTAACAATGCGACGTGCCCTTCAGGACGCACTAGGTGCTCTAAGGATTCCACTCGCCTTCTTCTATTTCTCTTGCGCGACGTGCCCTTCAGGACGCACTACGTGCTCCAAGGGTGCCACTCATCTCATTCCGTTTTTCTTGCGCGACATGCCCTTCATGATGCACCATGTGCTCTAAGGGTGCCACTCGCCTCTTGACTGACTTGGTAGACATCAAAAACCCCTGAATTCAATACTCTATCAGGTGATCTTGTGGGAGACTAAGGGCCTCTAAGGAATAAGGCCCCTTCCTTATTGCGCACCCCTTAGAATCATCGTGAGTGATTGTTGCAGTCTGCCCTTACGACATCATGGGTATTCTCGAACTAGGTAGTCGTTAACCAACAGTTTGAGCCACAACGAGAGTGCTAGTAGGTTGTGGCAGGGCTGTTGTCCACACCTCTCCCTCAACGTCTCTGGTAATCATGCATGACCCCTCTACTCCCCATGTGAGTCTGGTCGGCAAGCTATCGTCAGCCTGCATCATCAACGAATCATGTGAGAACAAAATCCATAATCATAACATCTAATCAGATGCACATATGTCACATATATACAACAATCAAACCCCAATAATCCACTCCTTGACTCGATCCGGAGTCCAAGGGTTTCATCGATGCCTCAACATCCTCGAGGTCCAAATCCTGCACACTCAGGAGAACGAGTCAATAACACATGTCTAAGTCAATACAAATAACATATAATTCACATCCATAGTGCCTCATAATAATAATCAACGGTCAATGGTATAATAATTAGGATCACTTGCAAGAAAGTGTCCTCAAAGAATAATTTTGCTCAGTGCGCGCAAGAGCGGGATGTTACAGTTTTATGCTTCAATTTTTCTCATGACCACCAACTTATTTTATGTACATATTCTCTGTTTTTTTTTTCTTACAAGTGTTGATTTATGTTGTGTATATTCTCTCATTTGATACAAATTAAAAGGACGAGAATCCATTGCATTGGATTTTATTCTTGGAAAATTGTGTTTACATGGAACTAGAGGATCATGGAAAATAAACTTTTATGTTATAGTTACACTTTGGTGAAAAAATTTAAAGAGGAAGGAAAATGACCAATAATGGAGATCACTTTATGGTATTCTTTGAGGAGTTATTATACAATAGTTTTCACATTGAAGTTGTAAATTCATTCATGCTTTGCATGACATATAAATTTGGAGTCCATGGCATTGTGAGAACAATAATGTGATGCTATTTATTATTATGACTAAAAAAACTAAACTGCATTGACCCAACATTCAAGATTCCCTTGACTATCCATGGAGGTACAAGAAGCACCCTTCATCTATCCTTTCTATCTGTAAAGTCATTAGTGAGTGCAAATTTGAGCCTATGAGGTTGTGGGAAGTAACTAATTTGCCAAAATGGTTTACTGTGAAACATTATAGGATTGATCACAAATGGTGGTTGTTCTATGTGAATGGTTTTTCTTGTGAAGTGTTGTGATGAATCAATGAAGCTATTGTGAATGTTCATGTGTCCGCTTTGTATCTTGACAATACAACAATTCATGGGGATGTTGCATTACTAATAAAGGGTGAGCATGTTGGTTGTAGGTTTCCATAAAATAATTATATTATTACCATTGAAAACCACATCCCACATGCATACAGTGGAGAAGCGTAAGCCAATTTATCAAGAGCGGAGTTGCATCATGTATTTTACCTTGTAAACTATATAATATAAATATTATATATTATATTCTAATGACATGATTGTGCACCAAATTACGCTAAGCAACAAAGATGGAAGATATTCAGGAGGTGAAAGAGTTTGGTGGTGGAAGTTGATATGGAATTTGGAGAGTCCTATAAAAGAAAGAATTTTTCTTTTGTTGACAATAGCTAATAAAATATTAACATGGAATAATTGTCAAAAAAGAAGTGGCCAAGGGCCAAGAAGATGCTCTCCGTGTTAAGTGTAGAGAGGAAACTATAAATCATTTGTTTTTGTCAACTATTCATTTTCAAGAGCTGTGTGGAACAAAATTTTATTAATATCAAATGGAAGAAATAAATGGGAATAGAGGACTATGGAAGATTGTTTAAATCATGGATTTTAGATAAGTATAAAAGATATTTTAAATCATTGTCATGCTTTGTTATATGGGGTATATGTTTAAACAAGTAACAAGATTATTTTTTAAGGGCTATAAATACCTCCATCACAAGCTTCTCACAAAATCAGAGTTTCATTTCAGGGAAATTAGAAACCACCAAAAGAAAAGACAAAGGATTATAAAAGAACTATGTATTGGTTTTGGAAAAGTCTAGGGATTATTTAGTGGCACATGTCAATGAACCTTAGAGATGTGTGGGGTAGGAGAGATCCTTTCTTTTGAATAATTTTTTTATATACTATTGAATAATGTTACTAGGAAAGGAATCAATAATGGCGTTGAGTTCTATGCTTTATGGCTTCTTTTGAAAATACCAACAAACAAAGGTTTTAAAATATTAGCAAGTGTATGGAAATTCCAAGATGCTAATTGGTTGGGAAAATAATTGCATAATTGAAAACAAAATGTTAGGTCTAATCATGAATCATGTTTTGGAGGTTAAAAGTGGCTTCCACAATTTCTCTTTTAATCATATTTACAGAGAATGCAATCGAAAAGTAGATTAAATATCTAAGGAAACCTTATTGATGTATAAGGGAATCTTATCTAAGCAAGTTTTGAAAGGGGCATCTCAAATTTCAATTTTAGAAAGAGATTTTTGTTTATTTAGGAGTTGGAAGATGCCTTATATTTTGTGAAGGTCAGTGTCATTGTCATGTTTTGTCTTGTTTTTAGGTAAGAGCATTGGAGCAAGAGAGAATGATTTTGAAAGAGATCTTGAATGGATTGCCTGGAGGAGACAAGGGTGATTGTAAAAGATAGTAATAGGATAGAGACGAAGACTATCCATAGACAGATCAAAGACAATATTTTTTATCCCTATCAAGGGAACCAAATGTATTTAATGATTTCACATTCGAAATATTAAATATAAAGGTTTTTTCTTGAAAAGAGAAAAGAACATTTCATCACATATTTAACAAGTTATTATTCAAATTGTAATGGTGTAGAATGATATAGCCTTTAGGAATAAAGGGTCCTACATGCGTATTGGACCAAATCCAATGTTTTGTGATCACATTCTTTCTAAATGATTCATAGATTAAACCACAATAGTGATGAGCAAACATGTGSTCATGGTTATCATTGGCATAAAAATGGTACACATTAACAACACCACAAGATTTTGGAGTGGCGGCCCTACCATTATCATTCACCTATGCATGTCTATACAAGACATGAAAAAAAAAACCTAAACATACAACTCAATCATCAATGAAAGTCAACCATTTAAAAAACATAAAATACTTATACCTAATCAAAATGATAAYACTTACTTTGTATTTCTTTTTATGGAGTACATGTGTAATTCTTGATGAAGTCTACCACTAATAAGATTATGCCCAGTGCAAATACGTCACAAAATTGTTTGAATTGGGAATCTTGGAATTTGACTCGTGAGAGTGTTCGATAGATGAATAAATCTTATTTTTAATTTCCCCATGAATTTTAAACCAAGTATTTCATCCCCGAGCAAATCAATCCTTTTAGACACCACACCAAACTGGAGGATGGATTCATAATAGCATACCCATATCTAGTACATGTGGCCATCATATATAATAATCCATATCTAGTCCATGTGACCATCATATATAATAATCTAGGGTGTTTAGGATCCATAGTAAAATTCCTATGGAAGAGTGTCAAAACACCACATATAGGACATTTATTCCACCTACATATCTTCTACTAAAAAATATCTCTAATATCTCTAGTATTCTTTTTGCATAGTATCATCAAAATACAATCACAAACTATAGGAGGGTTATCTTACTATTCCCTTTTGCAAAAATCTATAAATATGTCATAATTGAATTGGATTTTAAGATGGTAATAACAACAACAGTGTGACAAAAATGTGGGTTGAATATACCACAATTTTAATTGATCAAGGCATCGATGGCTTGTTGACATCGAGGTTTCTTTCTCGAAACTCCTCCAATAATTCCAGTTGTATCATATCCATAACATGATTGCAATGCTAAGCATGAATACCTCTAGATAAGCATTATCGTAGAAAATTCTTCAAATCTAGCATAACATGAGAATAGATTTCCCAAAATTCTACCACCTTCTCTTGAACACCTTCTAGAATTTTGTATTAGTAGGGATGCTTGTACATAAGATCCCTATAAGTAACTTCATTGATTTTATCTACACGAAACCTAAATTTAGTATGCCTTTGCAATGTTCTTCTTGAAGAATGGAGTAATTTTGATAATGTTGTCACCATTCAACCGAGTCCTTGAAGTTCTTGATGCGACAACATTAGTTGTAATTGCCTTGTGAGTAGCTGATCCAGATTATGCTGAGAATGAAATGAGACAAAAACAAAAATATAGCAGAGAACACAAAAATACAATGAAACCAAAAATTTATTAATTAATAAGATAGAAAAACACTATAGAACACAAACTGGCGGAATGGGGTAGCTTATCTCTGAAAATGAAGAGATGTTGGCTATGCTCCATTCACAACAAGATTTACATCACACTCCATTGCATGCTTAAAGGGCCTCCTTCACCTCAATTATATGCGAGAGAGTGGGATGAGAACAATTCCTATGATGCATGTGGGATAAATTAGCCTAAGTTTATAAAATGTCGTAGGCATGTAAAACACTAGGAATTCCCGGGCGGTCACCCATCCTAGTACTACTCTATCCCGAACGCACTTAATTGCGGACTTCTAATGACATCGGATGCATTAACGCTATGTTGTAAGCATGTACATAAGACCACTAGGAAATCATTACATGATTTTTGTAATTAACAAATGAATGACATTACATTCCATTTCCCATAAAAAAATGGTGAATATGATGGTTTAACAAAACCATAGGCTTGAAATGTTGATTTAGTGGAAAAGGTGGATGGCCATCGAGAACCACCTGATTCATTCCTCCCTCCTTAGGAATTAATGGTCCTCATTGCTTGAAGTTTCCTCGGGAGATTGGGAAGCTTCTGCTAAATCTGAACCTTGGTGAGTTGTTTTCCTTGTTGAAGTAGATGTCTTGCTTGTACTTTTCCCGTGGAAGGATGTCATGAACTTGTTGGAGGTGTTGGATCCGTTCAACAAATTTGGTTTCATGATCTTCCTTGGTCCGAGTGTTGGAGGACTTTTTCAGTGAAGATGCAACAATAAGAGCTATATCAATGGGGACTAATGGTTGGAACCCTAAGCACACTTGAAAAGTGTTGTGGCTGAACTGACTGGCCAGACCAGTTTCAATTGATTTTCGATCTAAACCAGTTGAATTGGCCAATGGGATTAGTTCCAGGGGGTTTTTGTCGAAATTGGCCATTCAAACCAGAAAAGACCAGTTTTGTATGGAATTTCCAATTCCATGAATGAATCAACCAGTTCCCTATGGAATAAGTCTTTCTTGTGTGAATAGACCAGTTCCATATAGAACTTGTTGGTTCCATATAGTGTTGTATGGGTACTTGTGGGCCAACTAAGTTAACCTAAAAGTTGGAAAAGTTGGAAAAATTAGAAAATAAAATCGAAAACCCTAAATTATTTCTAAACCACTCTCCTATCTAAAATCCTAGACTTTGCATATTCATGTCTAATGGTTTGTATTCACATGGATGTAGATAGGCCAATATATCTCATTTGAGCTAAAACTTATCAACACGAGTTCCCTACACTGTCAAAAATATTAGTCCATAACTCATCTTCACTTGATAATCACATCATCTATGGAGCAATAAACCCATTTGATCCTTGAATTTTTTTTCCTTATCTGACTGTTATGTTACTTCATATTTGTATTATCATGTGGAATCTAAATCCATTCCTGTGTACACTTGATAATCACATCATCTATGGAGCAATAACCCCATTTGATCCTTGAATTTTTTTCCTTATCTGACCGTTATGTTACTTCATATTTGTATTCTCATGTGGAATCTAAATCCATTCCTGTGTACATTTCATGGTTCCAGAAGGAAATAATTGCCATGTTATAATCCATTATAATATGTTTGGCATACTTGAGAGTTGTTGTGTATATCATCCATTTTCATTCTTATGTAGAGTGATTACTTTTTGAGATAGTGTGGTTGGAGTTTAAATCTTGTTCAATTCAACTAGTGATGTGCAGTTTACAATATTAAAGGATTTGTTGGACTAACTTAAATTAATCTATGCTTTTTATACTCTGGGAGTGGCATTCATGTACTATCATTTATGGAACCACGGTTACAAATTCAGTCAGGTAGCTTGGCATGCCCCTTGCATGATTTAATCTCATTCCAACCCTAACATGTTCAATTTGGTATGATTACATTGTTAGCTAGGAAAAGTGATTTTTCTTCATTGCTAGGACTGCACCTTTGGATCAATATGATCAACATTGTTCAGAGGCAAGGTGAAGGGAATTTATCTTTTTCAGGGTGGTTTGCATTAAGTGCAAATTTCTTCTGTTTATTCAATATTGTAACTTTATCGAGTGAAAGATTTGTGTCTCAAAGAGCTTCCAGATCCACTGAAATGATAGATTCTTGTTTTTAACCATATATATTTCATGCATGTTTGTTTCTTCTTGTCTGGGACACTTTATTATTTTTTTAAGTCATTGTGTCATAGAGTTTAGGTTCACTATGTGTAGGTGGAAGTTTTCCAACTCTGACAAAAATTACAGTCAGCAGAGTGTCGAACATCCACTCCCAAGAGATCTCAGCAACTATAGTCCAGAGTACTATGGTTTTGAATATAAATATTGATGTGAACGTGTTGTTGTGACTGATTATAAAAATTGCATTATCCTCTGACAACTATCTTGTTTATGAGCAAGTTGTGTGATTACAAACATAAATATGTGACCGAGTCTAACCTTGGCACATGGTCCATATATCCAATCTCAAGGAACTGTCTTGAAGCTTGCTCTTTGCCACTCTGATTGTTGTATATTGTCGATTGTGATAGTAAAAAATATGTGCTTGTATTTGGATGAACAATAAAATCTCTGCAATATTCATTATTAGGTTAGATCAATTATCTGGTGTCTTCCTGGTTCTGGACCACCTGGGTCCTGAACATGACAGAATGAGTTTTTTTCCATCATGTTGTAAAGTAGTCTATTGTTGCTCTAAAAAGTGAATTTATTGATTGAACAATGATGCAGATTTGCAAAGGTTATATAATTGTAATTAGTGCCCATTGCAATTGATACTAGGCCTTTTTGTAATAAGATTGCATAGGACTCTACTGTATTTAAAAGAGAGCACGTCGTTGTTTAAATGAAAGGATTATCCATCATCTGTAATATCCTAAAAAAAAAACCATTAATGTTGGTACAACAGAGCACCTTAGGTAAAGCTTGTTAATGAAATTTTACATGCACAGAGTCATAATGTTTTCATAACTTTAGCCATGCTTAACAATTTTCATCCAGTAAAACATCTGGCGGGGAACTGTGACCTTGAGAAAATATGAGAAGAATTCTTGCACATGACATGAGTAATGACCTTATTTATGACCACAGTAGAAAATGAATTGAAATTGTGACCAGAAGCTTGCTAATCACTAGGAAGATACATCCATATTTTCATCCAAAATAGGAACTCCATCAACAACTTAAGTAGTTGGATTGAATAGAGTCCTCAATAAGGACTTACAGATTTTGTGAACCTATTACAAATATATTCCATTGAAATAATGACATATATCAACCAAAATGGTAAATACTGACAACGTAAGCTACTCCTTCAATGCGTTCAGCTAGATTTTGTAACATGGCTTATCACTAATATAGAAATATTTTATATCATTCATGACGCCTAAATTAACAACCCATAGAGACAATATCAACAAGCATATTAGGGAATCTCAGCCTGTATCAGCCTAAATTGCCATTGCGTTTTCAAGCCTTTAAGAATGGTAATTGAGGTCACAATTTTCTTGATATTATGAGTGTATTTTGGGACTATAGAAGACATGAATTACAACTTAAGTAGCTACTACAAGAGTGATTTGGTTAAGTAGCCACTACAAGAGTAATTTGGTTGATGACATTAATAACAACAAAACTCATATTTTGCTACCAATTTACCATCTAAATAATGGCCTTTCTTTTTCCTAAATTTGAAAACATTAAGCAACGTGACAATTAACCCCATAATGAGTTTATTAGGGACGTGCTAGATTTTTTGTCACAACTTGCCAGTAAATTAGCATCCTTCTATCCACCTCAACCTCAAATGGATACTTGAATTGCAACCAGAAAAGTGACTTTTGTATTGATGTGATTATTGGCTCCGAGCTTGCACTCTCTACCCAACATATCACCATATTTTCAAGACTTTTAGGACTGCAAATAAGGTCACTAATGAGGTTATAAACTTATTAATTACATTTTTCTAGTTCTCTAACCTTTTTTGGTAGTCTTTCCACTTGAGTCTTCAATTGACTTTTTATTGTATTTGTTGGTTTCCGCTCACACTTTTTACTTATTAGATTGATGCCCCCTCAAACTCTACCCATATCTGTGATATTCATTGGCATCATTTCACGATATTTCTCAGTTGGATGATTTTAAGGATTATCTAACTTCAATGTTGCTACCTTGACACACTTTGATCTTGGGATCATTCCAAAACAAGTTTTTAAACTAAGCCAAACCTAGAATTTGTTATTAACTTAATCCTAGAGTAAAACCCTTAGAAGTCTAGGCAACAATGATTTTCTTTTCACCACAAGTCACTTCATTCTTTGTTTCTTTCTCCCCTTTCTGGTACATTTTTTTTGCCCCCCTTTTTCTCCTTTCCTTACATATTCCCTTGGCCCTCTTTTTTCTCCTTTCATCCCATCTTCCATTCCCCCGTACCCTACTCCTTGAGCTTCTTATCCTTTCAAATAATTTTCTTCTTCCATCATCTTTTTTTTTTTTCACTACAATTTTTGTTTCAGTCTAATCATTTTATTTTGCA
>SNQJ01S0051029.1:24043-37198 GCA_010110895.2 Picea sitchensis
TCTTATTTTTTTTTTCACTACAATTTTTGTTTCAGTCTAATCATTTTATTTTGCATTTATTTTCATTCCATTTGGTTGCATTCATGCATTTTATCTTTGATTGTATTCATCTTATTTATGATTTTATCATTTGATCCTTTTCTAAACCTTTGTTATCTTGGAAACATTTTTCCCCTCCTTTAGTTTTCTCTCTTAATTTTAAATTATTATTTTTTTCTACGGAAAACTTTGCGGGAAAATAAAAACGATGTTTCTCCACATCTGTTGATGGCATTCCTAGTGTTTTCGCCTAATACACACCTACAAACGTGGATAAGTCGCCAATCCACTTGATGTGTCCTTGGAGGAAAAAACCTGAGTCTAGACCCACTGTCACCTCAATTTAGACTCCTTCTGTCTAGACCCACTGCCACCTCAATCTAGACTCCTTCCATCTAGGCCCACTCCTAGGGCAGCCAAGGAGGGTAGACCCTATTAAACTATATGAAAGGTTTATTTGAGTCCTAGGCGTTAAATAATTTATGGATTAAGGAGACCCAACCCAATGACAAGAAAACAATGTACAATGCAATTCTTTTAATGACAAGCAAATCCTTTCCTTTACAAGATATCAACTTGACTAGTGTCTAAAGAGTACAATCAAGTTATTGAGCTATGTACATTGAATGATATTTCTACAACTTAAAATAATGTATGGAATATCTACACAATGCTTTAAACAATAAATATTACTTTACCCAAAGAATACATAATGCTTGAAATAATAAGTGAAAGAGTGTTTTGACAAGTAAATATCCACATGTAAAGAACTTGCTAGAAATAAAACAAATGGAAAGTAAGTGTTTGAAAGTAAATTGCATGAAATGGAAATTGCAAGAACTGAAAAGTAAATGTTTTGCAGTGTAACTTGGTTAAAGTAAGTTATTGAAATAAAATTGCATAAATGAAATGTAAGAACTCTGAAAAGTAAATGTTTTGAAGTGTAACTTGGTTGCTTTTAACAAATTTTAAAGTGTTAAGAACCAAAACATCAATATAGCATAGGAAAACTTTAGGAAAAAGTACTCAAACGCCTTTGGAAAAAGAGATAATTTCGTGATAATAAGTTCCCTTCGAGGGGCAACCTCCTTACCCCACTTAAATGTTCAAGCACAAGATGATTCAAATGAAATGTCTCCTTGGTATATATAGGGACTATGAGGTATAATTACAACCAATGGCCTAAAATCGACATACATAAAATAACATTACTAATCTAATATTGGTTCATTACCCCTTATTTGGGGTAATGAGCCAACATTAGCTTAACATGCCCCTCCCCTTGAGACAAGTAAGGTTCCGCAACGCTTGAGTAACTCGATGCTTCAGAGCAGCACCTTATCCTCCTCCCAAGTGGAATCTTCTTCAGCCGGCAGTTTCTCCATTTAATGAGATACTCCAAAATGGATCTATTCCTTAGCTAATCCCAGGCTGATGGCTTCAGCTCCAATATCATTTTTCCTTCCTCGCTGCTCGCAATATAGTTTGAACTCGATCTTGTTCTATAACTTTCTTTAAGCATGAAACATGGAAAACCGGTATCAGTGGAAGATGCGTGTAACTCCAATTTGTATGCCATAGTACCACCTTTTGCAACACCTTATAATGGCCATAGTACTTTGGTGATAATTTATTATCCTTCTTGGCTTGCTTGAGGGATGACTGCTTGTATGGTTGTAGTCTTAAAAAATACCTAATCACCAACTTCAAAACTTCTTTCACCTCACAAATGTTGATTTGCTTGTTGTTTCATGCATTTTGTGCCATGGTCGTGTTGTCCTTTAATATTTGGAAAAACTTGTTGTTGATTCTCGAAGGTGATCTTCCACGCTTTTGAACCTTAGATTTTTCTTTAGAGAAGAAGTGATGGAAGGAGGGTGGTATCCATAAAGTGCCATAAATGGTGTCATTTTTGTTGCAAGGTGAAAGGAAGTGTTATACCACCATTCTCAAGGGTAACCATTTGAACCATCATGGCTTGTTTATCAGAGACAAATCAACTAAGGTATCCTTCTAGACATCTGTTCACCATTCCTGCTTTTGTCCACCGATTGAGGATGATAGGATGAGCTATGACAATTGAGTACCCAAACAAGAAAATAATTGGCCCAAAATGTCTAGTGAAGATGGGATCTCCGTCACTTACAATAATCTTGGGTTTCCATGTAGCTTTTGAACTGCTCCATGAACGTGGTAATTGTACTAGCTTTGAAGGATGAGAGAGTGCACAAAAGCAAGGCATTTGGTCGGCCTATCAACAATCACCATGATGACACTCTTTCCTTCGTGACTTTGGTGTAACCCCGTGATGAAATTATGAAACCTCCTCCAATGAATTTGGGATGGATAATGGTTGTAAAGACCCGGTCTTAATTACTTCAATCTTATTTGTTATAATCTAAACATTCTGCCACAAACCTCTCAACATCAGTTTTAAGGCCATCCCAAAAAAAATCCTTCATGACTCTATGGTAGGTTTTCAAAATCCCGAAAGTTCTCCCACTGAGAGGTGTACCCAATAGCACCTTTGTTTGAGTTGGGAGTTCTTACATAAATAGAAGTTTCTATCTTGTACCATAGTGAATCATTTTTCCATGTAAATGTATTTGATGCACTGCAATCCCCAACAACCTTTCAATGAGAGTCCACACTTTTTTTTTTTTTTCATTCTTCCATTCATCCCTGTTTCTATTATCCAATCCTGCTGATGATCGAGATAGCACGTAAAAGGCCTCAACATCTTCATCCTTTCTCGTGAGAGTGCATCTGCCACAACATTTTGCTTCCCCTTTATAGACGACAAAACTATAACCCAAAGATCTTGGTTACCCATTTTTGTTGTTCTTCCTGGAATAGTCTTGTTCCAAGAAGTGCTGCACTATCATGATCTCTGCTTTTGGACCTTGAAGTGCCTACCTATTATAAGGACACTACTTCAATGCATGTAGTATTTCCATTTCCTTCTCATGTAAATGGGTTTGTGTAAGCTCTTTCCCTTGAGTGCTGACTTTCAAAAGCCATGGGCCTCCTTCTTGCATTAGATAGCACCACCCCATTTCCCGATGCATCACATTCCACACAAAGGTTTTTGTGAAGTCCTCTGAGTGGTCAAGACAGGAGCTTTACACATCACCTATTTAAGTTGTTCAAACGATGAAGGAAGCCTGAGTCCATGAAATGATCCCTCTTAGTTAGTGTCAAGTAAAGGTGTCGCTATTCATCCATAGTTTTGAACAAACTTGCTGTAGTAACTGTCAAACCCAAAACTCTAAGATTTCTTTAATGTTTTGGGAATCGCTTACCCATCATGCCTTTAATATTGTTAGGGTCTACCTTACACCTCTTCAAGGAGATACAATATGACCCCAAATACTCTACCTCCTTTAATTCCAAACATTTGGATGGTTTGGTATATAGTTGTTGCTCCTTTAGTAGTTGTGGCACCTTTGTCAACATGTTGCGTATGATCCTCCTAAGACTTGCTATAGATTAGTATATCATCAAAACACAACACAAATTTTTCGCTAGGGCTTGAAATGGAATTCATCAACCCTTGAATGGAAGTATTTAAGGCCAAAAGGCATGACCTCAAAATTCATAATGGCCTCATGAGATCGTATCGTTGTTTTGGATATCTTTCCTTCATTCCTCGATATGATGATACCTCGAACTAAGATCCAATTTTGTGGAATAGACGTTCATCTTAACACCATCAATCACTCTGAATGGGAAACTTATCTTTTAATAGTGATCTTGTTGAGCTCTCTATATCCTGGACATACGCCATGAGCTATCTTTTCTGAATACCATTACCACCGGTGAAGAATAAGAACTTTGGCTAGGTCTAATGATGCCAACCTCTAACATTTATTCAACCATGCTACCAATTTCACTTTTCTCTCGGGCATAAGGGTATCTGTATGGCTCCTGATGTTAGGAGGAACACCTCTGTGAATTAGTGAATTTCATGATCATGATTTCGAAAGGGTGGGAGACCTCTCAGAATATCTTCAAATACTTTGGAATGCTTCTCAATGATCCTTTGGAGATCTTGAGGAATAGATGGCTTAGATGTTTCAAAACACTTGGAGCATAGTTTTGCAATAATGCCTTGATGCCTCCTTTTTCAATAATTTTTCATGCCATTATCACCACGGGCTTCCCTGTGATACCTCAACTCAATTTATTTTCCTTCCAATAAAAATTTCATGAAAAGTTCTTGAAAATTAAAAAGCCACCGCTCCTAATGATTGTAACCATTGGATTCCTAGTAATAACATCTTGCACCACCTATGTATAGCAACCATTGACCACACTCCATTACATATCTCCCCATAGTAAGATTGATCCTTTATTGCATTTTCCTCGGAAGCAATTGATAGTTCCTCCATCAAGAATCATTACTTGAAACTCCTACCGATACAAAGCATTTGAGATCTTTGGATAATTTATGCTGAATGAAATTATGAGTACCGCCTAACTTTCAATTAGGACTATTACCTTTTCTTTGATGCATCCTCGATCTTGAGGGTTTGAGGAGTGCTAATTCCAAACACATTTTACACGAGCATCGTGGGAGGCAACTTTTCAGACGAAATTGCTTCTCTGCTTTCATCTTGAGATGGTTCTTGTTTTGTTCTTCTCCTCTTCACAATCTATGAACAATTCTCTCACCACACTTATGTCCCTACCTGCACTTGTCGTCACACTAAAGCATAAACCTTTTCTTTTCTTCTTCCAATTGTTGAGGTGTCAACCTTGTAGGTTGGAAGTGTTTTAGGAGAAGGAGCATTGTCTCCTTCTATAGATGTTAGATAGGTCCTTCTAGTAGCCATACATTTTTACTTTCATTTTGCCACCTTAAATGCATTCTCCACGATTTGGGTTCCCAAAGGCTTAACCCTCGTTGAATGTTATCCTAAAGTTCCTATGAATACATCAATCAAGTGCCTATCTGGAATATCAGTTACCTTTAAATTCAATCTGAAAGCCTCAATGTGTTCTAGAATCGAACTTTTGCTTGAGATTTGTTAATTGGATAAAGAAGGTATTGCCCTTGTATCCCCATAGTGTGATATCATTTCTTCCCAAGTGAAAATTGTCCAAGACAAGTGATTTTATGAAACTAAAGCCATCTACTACTCAAACAAATTGATTAGGTTCTAAATATAAAGAAGCAATTGCACTTTTGTGTATGTGGCACATTATGGAGATCAAAGAATTGCTCCATCCTGAAATATCCATGTGATTGGGTCCCACATCAAACTTCCTCATGTCACCCAGAACCTAGTTTGTTCCTCAACCCAAAGTTGTATTTTCTCTATTCTTGATTCACCTTCCGTGTCCACATCATGAATTTCATGTGGGATGCATTTTCACCTTCGTGTGTCTTTCCTCATACGGAATTTTTCAATACTTCCATGATCTTAGCTTCCAGCATTGAATCCATCTTAGTATCCAACTTATCTTCCATCAATCCATCCTAGTTTCTAGCTCATTTTTGTCCCTACACATTTCTTCATCTCATCAAGAGTCCAAGTAGGACTTTCTCAGGGCTCATTCGGTGCAGTCTTCTTGGTGGGTATGTTGGGCTTGGCATCACTTCTAAACTTTGATTTTGAGGTGGTTCCTCTAGACAATATTTCTTTCCTCATAGACTCCCACTTTTTGGACCTTCCGGGTATGAAAATTTATCTTATATATTTATATGTCTCTTCAATGCCATGCTCTGATCAAAATTGATGTGCTATGGAATCTAATACAACTCCCCACAATCCTAGTTTGATTTTTGGGCATTTTAGGAGATCCACTTGTGGTTAGTGTGCCCCGTGACAAAATAATTGATATAGCCCTGAAACTCAGACCCAAAATACTGGCTGCACTCAGTCCATCATCCAATGAAACCAATTCCACACAATTTGGATACTCTAGGAAGAAGTAAGGATCAAGTTTTTAATTGGAACAGCTTCTTGAGACTAGCTAATAGGACTAGTCTGACACCCTATCTTACACAAGGTCTATCTAAAAATTTAAGATGACCCGTATTTAACGTTTAACCACAAATAAATTACTAATTTCTGTAATGACTTTGAGTTCGTGTGGTCTTAAACGCTACATAATGTTTTTATAGCTAATAATTCTCAGAAAAGACCATTTCAGGATTATTCTAGAACCCTATATTGTACCAGCTATATCTCAGAAAGTATAAGGGCCCATGAGCTAAATTTTGAACCCAAACGGCCTTGATCCGGCTTCTAAATACCCTCCAACTGGCTCCATCTGAAACGTGCTAGAAAAAAAAGTTATAGCGAAAAAATCTCCACCTGCGGTCTCAGATGTAGCAAATAAACCCCAAGACCTTGAGCTCGACACCATATGTTGAGAACCAAACATCAATATAGCATAGAAAATACCTGTGAAAAGTACCCAACGCCTTGAAAAAAGAGATAATTTCTTATAATAAGCCTCTTCAATGGGAAACCTCCTTACCCCAATTTAAATGTCTGGGCACAAGATGATTCAAAATGAAATGTCTCCTTGGTATATATAGAGACTAGGAGGTATAATTAAACTAATGGCCTAAACCCGACATAAAATAAAATAATATCACACCTAATATGCTCCAATTAAGGGGTAATGGGCCAATATTAGGCTTAACATAAAAGTCTCTCAACTTAGGGTAATTAGATGTGAATGGCAAGAATCCTAAACTATGTGACTACCCAAGGTTCCCTTATATTTCCACTAAGAGGAAGTGTTGGGCACTCAAGAAGAGAACAACAACTTACTCCCACCACGTGTCAACCAAGACCTGAGCCAAAAAGGGAGGACACTTCGCGTTGAAGAAACCCCACTACCAACCCCAAGTAGCCAGACACCCCTTTTTAGTGGTTAAAACAATAATGGATTAAGTGCCTAATTAATCTAGCCACACGGTCCTTTTCTCTTTCTTAGTTACCCAAGATCTACTAAGTGGCAAGGGGAGGGAATGCGGGGTAAATGGCGGGGCAATGTTTACTTTCAAGAAATTGAAATTTCAACTACTAGCCAACATGATATTGCAAAGGTGGGAAAGCCACTCACATGCAAGGTGAGGGAAAAACAATAAAAAAATAACTTAGAGAAGAGGAAATAAACTATCTAGCCACACAACTTTTCCTTAAGGACGAAGGTGGGAAAAATTAAAACAAGTTTTAAAGCCTCCCAACTTTGGCACAATGTGGAGGACAAACCCACCGATTTTGCGACCAAGGTGGACAAACAACTTATGCAAGAATACAAAACATTAATCTACTCTAGCCAACACAGTATTGAAAGAGTGGAAAAGCCACTCACATGCAAGGTGTGGTCACCTAAAATTCTTGAAATATTATACAAATTTACAGGTGGAAAAATAGATGAAGAATGTCGGCCCAAGAGATTCTCTTGGGTTGCTTACAATGCTTTAGGAAAAGAGAAGAGTGAAGGGGGTTTTGCACCACAATTTTTGGATGCTTCTTTGAGATCTTTTATGGGAAAAAACGGGCAACACCTCCCCTTAACCTGACAAAAAACTGCACAAAACGACAAGCTATCTATGTTGGAAAATTCTAAAAACAAGATGAGAACAAGTTAGTGCTTGTTAGTATATGAATCAGAAATTTTCTGAGTAAAAATATGAACTTAGAAATGATTAAGATGACAATATTAAAGGATAATAAACTTGGAAAATGAATAGATTAAAGCTAGAAATAAAATCTGAATATGAAATGGTGTTCTTATGGTTGGACAAGTGGGTATCCACACTTGGAATCCACTCCTCCAAGCCCTTGGTAACTTGCAAATATGGAAATCCTTGCTACACAATGAGACAAGAAGGTCAGACCTTCACAATGGTTTGCAAAACACTTTCCAAACAAAAAGAGAAAAAACCCACAAAGATCTATGATAATACTACCACAAATCTATCCCCAACAAAATACTTTGTTTGGGTCTTCAAGTAGAACAATGCAAGCAAAGACATGTACAAAAAGTTGCAGCAAAGTTACCTCAACAAAAACACCATGAAATAATACTAAGAGAACACCAAGAGATCCTCCAAAGTTTGATTTTTATTATCCAAAATATGAATGCAAATTTGCAACAATATTACAAGAGAAAACTTGAGTGGGAGAGCAAGAGAGAATGAGGAGAAACTTGGACAACATGTAGTTACACAATGAGAGTTCTCAAAATGAGGAGAGGTGTGACATCTTCAAATATTCAAAACAATTTATTTTAAAATTGTTGTTTAAAAAAAAAAAAATTCCATTAATGGAAATTCGGATTTGAATTTGTGGAAGTATGTAATTATTATTTTTGTCACTGTTGGGCAAGAGTTTGACTTGCCAACTGTCCTCTTTTGATGGACACATGTAAATGAAATATTTTTAATAATTTAAATGCTAGAAAACAAGTGGAACAACAGATTAAAAGTAGTTGGCTATGACTCCATGAGTGGGGAACATGTTTGAGTTAACTCAGAGATGATATTTACATTTGTCAAAAGTTTATTTCTGTCACTGACAACCCCTAAAAGTCAGAGATTTGTAAAGCTGTGAAATTCCCAAGGAGAGAAATGAATGGAAAGTCCTAGGCAATGGAAAAATGATATATACAACATATGTGTGAGGCAGGACACTGCTTAGTATGTTGTAGAAATGAATATTTGTTGTTGTGAGTGTTGATGTTTGGACAACATCGGGAAGACATTCTCTAAAGATAATAATTAATAATATAATAATTATTGATTATTATATATATTATATAATAAGTAAATGATAATAACAAATAGTTATTGATTATTCAATGGACGCATCCTTTCATGGATGGTCACTTTATGTTCCCTATATATATGGAACACTCATCATTGTAATAAAATATCGATTATATCTTATATGATGTAAAACCAACATGGTATCAGAGCAGGACTGGGCTAACTCCCTCACAAGAGGCCCAGGGAAAAGAAAAACCAACATGGTATCAGAGAAGGACTGGGCTGACTCCCTCACAAGAGGCCCAGGGAAAAGAAAAACCAACACACTCTACCACAACCTACCCAACATCTTGATTAATATCTTCAATTATTACTAAAGAATTGATACGATGAAAGATTCATGTGTTGAATTGCTAAGTCAACCCAGTGGCAGTTTTTCTTCTCGTTTACTCATGTTTGATATTAAGTAGATGAAAAGAAAAAAAAAAAGAAGCTTACATTGAGCTTGCAGGCTGTGATTATCCGTGATCTTTATTACATAAAATGTACCAATGAGCTTCCTGGTTGTTATTAGATTATTGGAATTTGGTAAGTAAAACCTACGCCTCTTCGTGACACGATTGAAAGTCATCGCTCCAAATGCTTCCCGTGGCCGAGAATTTTCCAAAGGAAACACAAAAGATGGAAAGACAGAGGGATGAGAGTTTCAAATGTTGGCGTCACGGGCGTCATGGACTTAGAAGTGATCGCGTCGTCGTGTGGGAAGATGGGATCTCCCACAGAGGTACTGTGAAGCAAATATTCGAGAAGAAATAATCACAAAAGAGTTTTAATTTACCTTTACTATCTCTCTGTGAAGATCTTGAGGGCGATGAATAGGACATGACGAATCAAACTCATTAGGTAACAAAATGTCGTTAACTTGTCCAGTAGCCAAATCCAATAAGAAGTCTACGAGATTCATGGCTAGATGGGGAATGAATCTTAGGAAAGCAAAGTGCGCCATTACTTCCTTGGCTTGTCCCGAGGGTAACCCTCTGAGATGAGTACGATTTTATTTAACATGTGGAACATGCGACTTGAAGCTGCTAGAAGTGAGCAGAAATTACCTACGCAATGCTTCGAAGAAGTTGGAGGAGTTTCGTGGCAGTTGTAGAATCAAGTCTTGAAGTGGGCTCGTCGAGCAACACAAGGGATTGATCCACCAGGATCTCGAATCCGATGCTAGTATGCTTTCTCTCGCCCATAGAAACTCCCCTCATGAAGGAGCCTCCAACTAAGGTATGTCGGCATCCGATTGCCAAGTATCCATGAATTCATGTTAAGTGCATTCATAGAAATCGATCATATGTAATTTCGATGAAGAAATCCCATGGAGCAAAGGGGGAATTTCACTTGGAAAGCAAAGAGTGCCACCAGATTGAAGGTGTCATGAGATTGCATTAACATGAAACTAGAAGCATAAGACTGTACAAAGTGGATATCAGCCTCCATTACGACATTGTTGGTGTTGTGCCTATAGGCGGAGATCAAAGAAGAACTTGTTTTCGTGCATATTTGTTTTCCTGCAAATTGATATAGAACCAATGGATGGTCTTTCTCTAGTGTGGGACATCGATGTAATATTCTAAGCAGTCAAGACTTGAATATGACAACAGTGGTTGTATTAGGCATATGAAATCAAGGGTCATTATCCCTGATATGAGAACCCTAATTTCCCTGTCTCAGAAGGGGGACCTGGATAGTGAAAAGTGAGATCACATGGTAGGTAGCGTGATCTATTTTGAAGTCAAGACTCAAGGGGAATCATCTAGCTCTTGCAAAGAATTAAACATGGAGGACAAGACCTTCCAAACATGGTGTCATGGAGTGACATCACCAAAAATGATGCTCAGAGACACGTAGTCTTTAGGAGCAATGTACCTCCTCATTCCAAATAGAAGAGACGTTTTCAGTAACCATGAATGCAAGTTATGGTGATGGACCCTATGATGGAGGAAGATGCAATATGAAACTTAGAGAGAGAAATTATAGCAATCGTGGTACATGAATTAAGCCATGAGATCTTGAGGGAGAAGGCATGGCATCAGTTCCAGTGTATGTAGAGGCACTCTGAGAGAGGAACGCAGTACCACATACTGAGGGAGAAGAGATTGAGTTACCTAAAGAGGAGGAAGATCTACCTTCAGTGTTAGAGGGAGTAGAGACAAAGGAGGAGTCACCTCCAGCTCCAGAGGGAGAAATTATTGAGACACTCTCAATTCTAGATAGAGCATTTGCAGAGGAAGCAATTGTAGAGAGAGAGTGGAGGAACCGGCTCCACATAGAGAAGCCCCAGAGAAGATGACAGAGTAGAGAAGATACTCTCAGTATCAGTTTTTAGTAGTTATAGAGTCACAGAGGGAAAGCCTGTAGAGACTTCCAAGTGGATCTATAAGATCAAACACACAACTGATGAGAGTATCAAGAAGTACAAAGTGATATTTGTTGCCAGAGGATTCTCTCAGGTGGAGGGAATAGATTATGAGGAGACATTTTCTCATGTTCCTTGATGCACTTCTGTTCAGACGATTATTTCCCTTGCAACATCCATGGAATGGAGACTACATCAGATGGATGTGAACACAACCTTTCTCAATGGAGAGATTGAGGAAGAAGTATACATCGAGAAGCCAAACGATTTCGTGATACATTAGAAGGAGTCTCATGTGTTCAGGTTGAAGAAGGCCTTGTATGGACTCAAGCAACCACCTCAAGATTTTGGGCTTCATAAAAAGTGTTGTCGATCACAGCTTGTACTACAAGACTGTTAATGGTGAGTCCCTGATTTTGGTCCTCTACATTGATGATTTATTCCTCTACATTGATGATTTATTCCTCATCGATACAGAGAGTCGTATTGTTGAATGCAAGTATGCATTGGCCTCTAAGTTTGAGATGAAGGACCTTGGTATGATGCACTACTTCTTGGGACTAGAGGTCCGGAAGAGAACCAATGAGATCTTCCTGAGTTAGGGGAAGTACACAGTTGAGATATTGAATGAGTTTGGTATGCTGAACTTGAAGCCCAACGACTACACCAAACCAAATATTTGCTATGCAGTGAGTGGACTTATCCAGTTTATGAGTCAACCGATATAGACACACTGGATTGCTATGAAGCATGTGTTGAGATACTTGTGAGACATAGTTTGACATGGTCTGAGATATACTTCCAGTATTGATATGATATGGCAGGAATATATTGACTCTAATTGGGCAGGGAGCGCAGTGGACAGAAAGAGCACCTTCGGGTGTTGCTTCACTTTGGATCTTCTATGGTTTCTTGGTGTAGCAGAAAATGAACTTATGTGGCTTTGAGAAAAACTGAAGCAGAGTACATTGCATTAAGTATGACAGTCTATGAAGCAGTGTGGCTTCACAAGATCCTTGTAGATTTATCTGGACATGTGCTAGATTCCACCGTTATTCATTGTGATAACCAGAGCTGTGTGAAGCTCTTAGAAAATCCAGTGTTTCACGACAAATCGAAACACATTGAGATCAAGTACCATTACATCCGATACATGGTCCAGAGGAAGGTCATATTGGTGCAATACCTTCCTACAGATGAGCAGGTTGTTGATGTTCTTACCAAATCCCTCACCAAGATGAAGTTCAAGTACTTCCATGAAAAACTTGGTGTGGCAGAGAATGTCTCCCTCGCTGAGAGGGAATGTTGATGTTTGTAGCTTCCTGAGACATTCTCCAGATCGTACTCCTCTGTGACTGAGTTGATTTGATCTGTGATGACACTTATCCGAGAAGGGATAAGTGAGACACTTATCCGAGAAGGGATAAGTGCGGTTGGGCTTATAACCCAATGTCCCATGTGGAGATCACATGAGAACATGTCAAGGGAGTTTACCCTTGATGTCACACACTATGGGAGTTGACCCTAGTGTTTCTAGAGGGTGTAGCCTATAGAATTCCACATGGAGTGCCATGTGTGACAAAACTCTCTCCATATCATACTCCTCTATGAATTGAGTTGAGTTGATCTGTGAGGACACTTATCCGAGAAGGGATAAGTGGGGAACTTATCCGAGAAGGGATAAGTGGGGAACTTATCCAAGAAGGGATAAGTGCGATTGGGATTATAACCCAACGTCCCTTGTGGAGAACACATGAGGACATGTCCCATGAGGGCCCTAGTGTTTCTAGAGGGTGTAGCCTCTAGAAGTCCACATGGAGTGCCATGTGTGACAAACTTTCTTCAGATCATACTCCTCTGTGAATTGAGTTGAGTTGATATGTGAGGATACTTATTCGAGAAGGAATAAGTACATTTGGGCTTATAGCCCATCGTCCCATGTGGAGAGAACATGAGGACATGTCAAGGG
>SNQJ01S0051029.1:67587-83642 GCA_010110895.2 Picea sitchensis
AAGTCATTGTGTCATAGAGTTTGGATTCACTATGTGCAGGTGGAAGTTTTCCAACTCCGGCAAAAATTACAGTCAGCAGAGTGTCGAGCATCCACTCCCAAGAGATCTCAGCAACTGTAGTCCAGAGTACTATGGTTTTTGAATATAAATATTGATGTGAGTGATTATAAAAATTGCATTAACCTCTGATAACTATCTTGTCTATGCGAAAGTTGTGTGCTTACAAACAGAAATCTGTGCCCGAGTCTAACATTGGCACATGGTCCATCTATCCAAACTCAGGGCACTGTCTTGAAGCTTGCTCTTTTCCCCTCTGCCTGTTGTATATTGTTGATTGTGATAGTCAAAAATATGTGCTTGTATTTAGATGAACAATAAAAGTTCTGCAATAGTCATTATTGGGTTAGATCAATTGTCTGGTGTTTTCCCGGTTCTTGACCACCTGGGTCCTGAACATGGCAGAATGAGTTTTCTTCCAGCATGTTGTAAAGTAGTCTATTGTTGCTCTAACAAGTGAATTTATTGATTGAACAATGATGCAGCTTTGCAAAGGTTATAGAATTGTAACTAGTGCCCATTGCAATTGATACCAGCCCTTTTTGTAATAAGATTGCATAGGACTCTACTGTAGCTAAAAGAGAGCACGTTGATGTTTAAATGAAAGGATTATCCATCATCTGTAATATCCTAAAAAAAAAAAACCATTAATGTTGTTACAGCAGAGCACCTCAGGTAAAGCTTGTTAATGACATTTACATGCACAGAGTCATAATGTTGTCATAACTTTAGCCATCCTTAACAATTTTCATCCAGTAAAACATCTGGCAGGGAACTGTGACCTTGAGAAAATATGAGCAGAAKTCTTGCACAAGACAGGAGTAATGACCTTATTTATGACCWCAATAGCAAATGAATTGAAATTGTGACCAGAAGCTCGCTAATCACTAGGAAGATACATCCATATTTTAATCCAAAATTGGAACTCCATCAACAACTTAAGTAGTTGGATTGAATAAAGTCCTCAATAAGGACTTACAGATTTTGTGAGCCTATTACAAATATGTGCCATTGAAATAATGACATATATCAACCGAAATGGTAAATACAGACAAGGTAAGCTACTCCTTCAATGCGTTCAGCTAGATTTTGTAATATGGCTTACCACTAATATAGCAGTATTTTTTGTCATTCATGACGGCTAAATTTACAACCCATAGAGACAGTATCAGCAAGCATATTAGGGAATCTCAGCCTGTATTTGCAGCAGCCTAAATTGCCACTGCGTTTTCAAGCCTTTAAGAATGGTAATGGAGGTCACAATTTTCTTGATATTATGAGTGTATTTTGGGACTAGAGAAGACCGGAATTACAACTTAAGTGGCCACTACAAGAGTGATTTGGTTGATGGCATTAATAACAACAAAACTCATATTGTGCTACCAATTTACCATCTAAATAATGGCCTTTCTTTTTCCTAAATTTGAAAACATTAAGCAACACGACAGTCAACCCCATAATGAGTTTATTAGGGACGTGCTAGATTTTTGTCACAACTTGCCAGTAAATTAACATCCTTCTATCCACCTCAAATAGATACTTGAATTGCAACCTGAAAAGTGACTTTTGTATTGATGTGATTATTGGCTTGGAGCTTGCACTCTCTACCCAACATATCACCATATTTTCAAGACTTCTAGGACTGCAAATGCAAATAGGGTCACTAATAAGGTCAGAATCTTATTAATTACATTTTGCTAGTTCTCTAATCTTTGTTGGTTGTCTTGCCACTTGATTCTTCAATTGACCTTTTATTGTATTTGTTGGTTGCCGCTCACACTTTTTAATTCTTAGATTGATGCCACCTCAAACTCTACCCATATCTGTGATATTCATTGCCATCATTTCATGGTATTTCTTAGTTGGATGATTTTAAGGATTATCTAGCTTCAATCTTGCTACCTTGGAACACTTTGATCTTGGGATCAATTGAAAAAAAGTTTTTAAACTAAGCCAAACCTAGAATTTGTTATTAACTTAATCCTAGGGTAAAACCCTCAGAAGTCTAGGCAACAATGATTTTCTTTTCACCTCTTGTCATTTCATTCTTTGATTCTTTCTCCCCCTTTCCTTCCCTTTCTGGTACATTTATTTGCTCCCCTTTTTCTCCTTTCTTTCCATCTTCCCTTGGCCTTCTTTTTTCTCCTTTCATCCCATCTTCCATTCCCATGTCCCCTACTCCATCAGATTCTTATCCTTTCAAATAATTTTCTTCCATCATCTTATTTTTTTTCACTGCAAATTGTGTTGTTTCAAGCTGATCATTTTATTCTGCATTTATTTTCATTCCATTTGGTTGCATTCATGCATTTTATCTTTTATTGTATTCATCTTATTTCTGATTTTATCATTTGATCCTTTTCTAAACCTTTGTTATCTTCGAAACATTTTTCACCTCCCTCATTTTTCTCCCTTAATTAATTTTTTTTTCTACATAAAACTTTGCGGGAAAATCAAAACGATGTTTCTCCACTGTTAAAATTAATGCAGCTGCAAGAACCATTCTCCGGAGGATGGAAAAGACCCTAACTATGGACTAGGGCCCCCAGTACACTCCTGGTGTTCTTGGTATGGGACCAAGCAGTTAAAGCCATGGCAAAAGACCCTTGTGAGGGCCCCCAATAGATGACTGGGGTTCTTGGTATGGGACCAAGCAGTAAAGACCCTAAATATATTTTAGGGCCCCTAAATGTGTTCCTTGGTGGTTGATATAAGTCCGTAGAAGTGTCTAGGGCCCCTGGATGTGTTCCAGGGAACCCTTGTTTAAATGCATGAGTCGATCCTTGGTCTTGTACCTTGGTGGATAAGACCTTAGATGTGTTCTAGGGCTCCTAGATGTGTTCTGGGGCAACCTGGTTCCCCACTAGGTAGATTTTGGTGTAATACCAAGATGTGTTGATGTGTGATCCTGTTCTTCTCTCTCGAGATGCATCTAGGAGTGTTTATGAAGATGAACCTGCTCACATTGTTGATGTACCCTCTTATGCAGTGATGATAAAGTTTATAGGTCACTATGAGACTCATGTGGACATGTTTTTCCATTACATAACCCCCCTTGACTTTGTCTTAAAAGGTAACCCCTTGTTGATTCATGTGAATGGATTTTATTTTGTGTGGTGGGGATTTTATTTGTGGTTAGGGTTTTACTTATGTGATTGGGGTTTTTAATTTATTTTGATTTTAATTGACAATTTAATTAATATTTATATTAATTAAATGTCATTATTTAATTTTATTTTTAATTTCCCTAACCCCTCTCCCTAAGTATAAATAAGACACTACCCCCCTAGCATTTTACACACTTACTCTCTCATTCTTCATACTTGTTGTGACTACCACAATGACTCCTCCCTCTTGTTGATGTGGTTTTCCTTTTTGCTGATCAAGTTCAGATCTGTGTGTTTATGTTGGCTAGAAGAGTTTTCTCTTTGGATTTTTTACTAAGGTTGTTAGACGTGTTGTTGTGAGGTGCCTCTAAGGGTTGTCGGACCTGTCCCTTGCACCTAAGCTACCTCTCTCTAAGATGTCAAACCTACTCTGTGTTGGATTACTGAGAGGGGGGGTGAATCAGTAATAGAGCAATTTAATCCTTTTTAACCATATAATCCAAGTGTTATATCAATATAGCATTATCATCCAATATTGCTGAGTAAATAAGTAATGAACAAATGAAAAATCATACACATACACAGTACACTCATGTTTTACGTGGAAACCCAAAGCGGGAGAAAACCACGAAATGCTTTTTCTTTTATGCCTTGAAGAATTACATTAATTGGAAGCACCAACTTTCTTTGTTTTCCATTTGCAAATGGAAGGAGGCTCCAACCCCCTTGATTTTAAGGCTACAACCTGAGGGAAGCTCCAACTCCCCTATTCTCTGGCTACAACCAGAAGGAGGTTACAACCCCTTATGTTCTCCGGCAACAACCGGAAGGCGGATACAACCACCTGTCTTTGCCTCGTTCAACCGCCTTGAAGTAGAAGTAGAATGATGAAACCACTGCCACACTATCACTGTGAGATATACCGCTGTAAACATGTACCAATAAACTTGAACCATGTATCAACTTGTACCTCAACCTGTACCATAAACAAGTGCATCAACCATGCACCAACCTGTACCAAACAACCTGTAATCAACCTGTACCATAAACAAATCCATCCAACCATGTACCAAGTATGTGCCAATCATGTGTCATCTACACATCAACTATGACTCATCAATATGTACCAACATCATCAACTATACACATCATGTATGTGCCAACTCATCAACTACTTGTCTCAACCATGTACCCAACATGTACCTTAACCAAAAGCCCTCATCAATTTCATCATCCAAATATGATTTGTAAATCTGTAATAGACCTGGTGTATATGATCACATACCTGCAAACCTTCCTTAACTTTCACAACAAGAGACTAACATTTTCATCAAACTTTTCTTTAGTCTTACATGACTAGTTTGAGATTAGTCAACAACCCTAACTTGAAATAATCATAACTATGTATCTGTAATGAACAAAGATCTGAAAATAATACACAATGTTTTTCAGTTTGTTTTATGCAATTCCTCCAGGTGTCACTACTTGGAACCTCTCAGAGAAATAGTTATAACAAAAATGGCATACCTTGCTGAATTCTGACTTATTCTAGAGAGCGACCTTGTAGAGCGTGCCTCGCATAGAATATTTGTTGAATCGATCTGAAAATGTTACACATAATACTGCAGACTATACTCTAACCAACACATTTGGTCTTATTGAATTTGGATCTGCTATGAATATGTTATGATGTTTTTACCCCAAACACTTGTTTTAGACTAGTTTTAGGACTAGCCACAAACCTTTTTCTCCACGAAGTGTAACTCCAAAAATACAATGACCCATAAACTGAAATTTTTACCACAGATACTTGGATATGTTCCCTAAATGACCTATCAATTTCACGGTTTGATTCATTCTAGAAAAAAAGTTATTGTGAAAATGGTGTGATGACCTGTAAATAACATACCTTGGAAAACATCATCAAAATAATTTATCCTCCCTTGAATTTCAACCTTCTTTTCTTCACCTTCCCTCTGAAATTCGACTTAGATATCTTTTGGTTACCTTAGTCACCTATAGATATTCAATATGCCCAAGTGTTATTTCAAATGAGAGAGCCTTGCCTCTTATTTATACTCTCCAAGTAGCTTCCTTAGAAGCATCTTCTAGGTCACTTTGCCCACTTTCCTTTTTTTAGGGTTAACCCACTTTTAATTTCTCCATTAAATTTATTATTTAAATAATTTATTTTTTATTCACTTTGAATTATAATACACTCATTGTTATCACTCCAGGAAACTCTATTAGTTTGTATTTCATAGATGCTTGGTAACTTAACTAATCTTGCAATGGTTCATTCAATGATGGGTAATGATTGGATCGAGATGAATATCTAACTCACTGGATTGTATCTTCAAGACAGTCTAGGTATATTCAAACAGTACAAGGCCTTCAAGAGCTATTATCAGATAGGTTGTGAATCAAATGGATAAGAAACTAATCAATTAACTAGAACATACATAAAACAATATATATGATGGGTCAACAAACTAGCAGTGAATGCTTATGATCATTGCTTAATAATCAAAGTAAGATGAYAGTTACCATAGGACATTAAACAGAGACAAATAAATAATTTCAACTCATAGGCATAGAACATAGATGAAAAGAAAGTCTGACAATAACAATGAAAGAGGCTTGCAGGCTGAATATATTAAAGAAAGTGTCTTTATCACAATAGCAATATACTTTAGAACTCAAAGTCGAACCCTTTACACCTCCAGAAGTTCTTGGCTTTATAKCCTTTACAAAAKATATCTCGATCCTAAGAAACTGGATCAAGTTTACTAAAAATAGAAAGTCAAAGCAGTKAYACAAAACTAGGAATAGATTCTATGTTGATGGTCAAAATMTTTATCCTGATAATCTTCATGGTCTTTGACAGCTGCGCAGGTCTTCATTGACTGCTGGATGAAGTCGAAATTGCCATCTTGAYAGAAAKACAATATTTTGGCTAAAAATAGACAAGAGATTCGATTTTCTTCACCTTATTGGTGCCTCCAAAACTAGAATAAAACGTTAAATCTGATGCTCATAATTATAACCCTTGCTTATAAACCATCTTCATGCCTTCTCCACTATTAGAACTTGGATCTGTGCAAAAAGAGTGCCACTTTGCCCTTCTCTACGCTTTCGGTGGCTAAGAGACTGGAATTTCTACTAAATAAGCTACCGAAAGCTCTGCTTTCGGTGGGTAAGGAGACCTGTCAAAACCTGATTTAGCTGCCGAAACCACAGGTGGCTCAAAACTATTTAAGATTCCAAAATCAAGTTTCTTTGCACCTTGTCACTCCTCCAAGTCTTCATTTAAATTCGTAGCAACCTCTGCTAGGGTTTCAAAGCTAGAAGGCATTCTTAATTTCGATTTCTTAGTTTTAATTTTGCCTTCAATGGTTTAGTCATCTTATATAATCTTTTGTTGTCTTTGAGCAATTTCCTATTCTTCTTCTTCAGTTTTACATGCAATTTAGCCAACGTTTCAAGTGATTCCCTTACCTCAGCAAATGTCTTTGTCAAGGCCTGGTTCTGGGCTTTGATGACTCTTTCTAATATCTGAAACTTTGCTATCTCCTCTTCAAGCTTTTTAATCTATGATATATTGTTGACTACATCTTCTTTGGATGCCACAAGAACCTGAAAACCTATATTTTCAACTGTAGGGGATTGAAGATCAAGAACTTCAATTGCAGGGGCTTCTATTGTAGGGGTTTCCATAGTTTCAGATTCAGAATCTGAATATGGTAGGTTAAGCACATTTATTTTAGGAGCACAGTTTAAGTCTTCCATTGCTTGCTCGAAGTCCAATTTCTTCTTTACTTTTTGTAACTTGGAGGAAGAACCTGGATCTTCTACCTGTGTTGGAGATACGGCCCTTCTTTTCCTTTTGCTGCTCTTGGGTGTGGAGGATTTCTTGTCCTTTGGCTCATGTTCTGTTTGGAATTCTCCCCAGAAGAGTAAGAACCTCCATGTCTTGTTTCTCCTCTGCAATTCCTCAAGTATTATGAGCTTGATAAGACCGTGATGAAAGAGCCTGCCCTGCATTTGGTTTGGCTTGGCCTGAACTTGATGTGCCATTTTGGTTAGGCTCCTATGGAGATAGTAAGGCAAATTGAGAGGGGTCATGCCAGTAAAGTGATTCATGAGTTTGAAGTGGTCGATCATTACCCTGCAGTACCCGCCTTCACAGGGGATGTAAACTTGTATGGCTTTCAAAAGATGTTTCCACTTCTCTCCCAAGTAAGACATAGGGACATCCTTGTTCCAAGTGATACACTTGTGCTCTGGCCTCAAGTAAGACCGAAATTCAATGTCTTTGGTGATGGTTGTTTTGAACCATCTTTCACCTATGTCAGGGATCTTTGTGGCTATTGCTATTAGAGCTTCATCGACCTGCATCTCCACTGTCCCTACTTTAGCTTTTACTCCATCAAAAGACAAAGCGAAGGAATCTACAACTCCTTGGTGAGAGCCCTGAAGCTTCTCACAAAATCTGTAGCATCCAACCTCCTTAAACATTTGACACACCTCAGGGTGTGCTTTCAGATAGGCTGTGTCACTGAGCTCCTTTATGAGAATTTCCCCTCCCCTCCTCATCTGCAACAAAATCTTCAACACCTGCAAACAATTTAAATATGAACACTGAAGTCTGGACAGGGCCGAGTGAAGGGTTTGAACAACTTATCAGAATGATGAAAGATCTCAGGAAGATGTTGGGCAAAGGGGTTTAAGTGAAAACGGTGAACTTCTAATACATTCAGGGAAAAGAAACTTGTCTAGACAGAGGGAGTGGAGGCCATGCAGTCGGCTACAGGGCGGGGGCTTCACGTTTTGATGAATCGCAGATCCGAAAATGCTGGCGTGGGCTCTCAATTTGACAAATTGGGGTTTTAAATCATAATAAAAATCTTAATCATAACATACAACGAACTGTCCAAACCCGAATCAAATCTCTTCTAACTGATTTTGGTGGCTATGAGTCATCATCTCGCTGTACTTGAGTCGGTCAAGAGTCTCAATTTGGCCCGTTTCTCTTTTTTCGCTTCTTGTGATTTCGGTGGCTTAGAGCGCCCCAATAATCCTGTTTTAGCCATCGAAAGCCCCGTTTTCGATGTCTTGCAGCGCCTTTGAAACTCGTCTTTAGCTGTCGAAAGCTTTATTTTCAAAACTTTGTCTTGTGAAAACACAGACTCAAAAACCTTCTAAAGACCAAACTAAAATTCAAACTTTTAAATCTTTTATCTAATTTTCAAAAAAATTTAAATCTCAAGACCATCCTATCACCTAATGGACAAAATGACCGAGTTATTTTGAGGAGTTAACATCTGTCTCCTATTGGAGATGAAAGCCTCCCTGTGAGGTTTCAAGAACTACAGCCCTGATGCCTTTCCTGGAAAAAAATAAAATTAAAAAAATCAGAAACCTAGACTCTAGTGTTCCATTGGGCATGGAGTTATCTGGCCTTTACAATTGATCTCTTCAAACCTGTGACCTGCCTGTAGCCTGCTCTGCAATCATCCACAATTTGTATTGTGTCTAGTCCATTGGGCTATGGAGTCATTTAATGCCGTCACTAGATCTCTACAATCTTTATTTAAACTTTTAATGCAAATTCACTGTTGCAAACTAACAAACTAAAAGAATCTCCAACCATGCTGATGGCGAACTTATCCTCTACCTATTCCTACACTAACCAAATCTGAAACTTGGTCATGTAAACGAAGACTTCCATAACAACCATTGGAGTATCCTCAAAACTGAGATGACCTTATCTCTATCACTGCTTAATAGAAAGTAACTGAAAGACATCAACAATGATAAATAAACTTTTAGAAAGGCATACTCAATGGTGAATGCTGATGAGTAAACAAAATTTGAAATTTTCAGAGGATCTGAAATATACAGCTCCATCAAAGCTGCTACTGGGTCTCTGAATCCAAGATCAGAAAAATTCTGACTCACAGAAAATAACTTCCCTTGCATGAATGCTTCTTTACTTGCAAGTAGATATCTTCCTTGATAGTCTTTTTGTTGTCTCGACTGAGAACTAAAAAGTTGTTGCTGTTGTTGGCTGCTTTCATTGCTCTCAGTGTTGAATGTAGACTGCTTGATTTCTGTCTGAGAAGAATGCATGATGAACTGTTGGTATGGACTTTTCATCTCATCCTCTTCCTCTTCGTATCTGCTGCAATGTTCCCGTGTCTGGAAATCAGAAAACTAAGGGCTGCCTTTAGTATCTGCTGCAGATCCGAAACTTTCACCTACTGATCTGTTGATATGCTCATCATCTTTAAAGTTTTCATAGGGGACAATCTGATCTTCATGAAAAACAATAGATGAATTTGGAATAATGTCAAAAGTATCACTACAATTATCATAATGTGGATCACTAATTTCTCGATCATGATGAGAGATATCTTCTGCTGCAGCAAAGTCTTCATGAATATTTGGATCTTTGTTCAGTAAATTGAAATCATGACAACATTCGCGATATAGACAGTCAGCTGAAAATTTGCCTTTACAAAACAAATGAAAGGCAGCATCAAAATCTGCCAAAGCGCTGAAACTGGCAATAGGCAGAGACCGGTACCAATCACGAGCAATTCCCTCTAGTGAAAAACTGAAAAGCTTAATTTGAACATCCTCATGTACAATTTCAAGCCGATGAATAAAATCATGGAAATCCAACAAGTGTTCAGCTGGCACTTCCCACTAAATCTATCCTTCATGGAGTCGGCAGATAGATGATTACAACCGAAAATATGTCCAGACTTTGTCTGTCATCAAAGATGGATCTTGTCGTCTCCCAAGGAAGCTGAGCTTCAATCTCCTCTCCCCGTAAACAACACCATTTGTTATCACTCCAGGAAACTCTGTTAGGTTGTATCTCAGAGATGCATGGTAACTTAACTAATCTTGCAATGGTTCACTCAATGATGGGTAATGATTGGATCAAGATGAATATCTAACTCATTGGATTATATCCTCAAGACAGTCTAGGTATATTCAAACAGTACAAGGCCTTCAAGAGATATTAACAGATAGGTTGTGAATCAAATGGATAAGAAACTAATCAATTAACCAAAACATACATAAAACAATATATATGATGGGTCAACAAACTAGCAGTGAATGCTTATGATCCTTGCTTAATAATCAAAGTAAGATGACAGTTACCATAGGACATTAAACAGAGACAAATAAATAATTTCAACTCATAGGCATAGAACATAGATGAAAAGAAAGTCTGACAATAATAATGAAAGAAGCTTGCAGGCTGAATATATTAAAGAAAGTGTCTTTATCACAATAGAAGTATAGTTTAGAACTCAAAGTCGAACCCTTTACATCTCCAGAAGTTCTTGGCTTTATAGCCTTTACAAAAGATATCTCGATCCTAAGAAACGGGATCAAGTTTACTAAAAATAGAAAGTCAAAGCAGTTACACAAAACTAGGAATAGATTCTATGTTGATGGTCAAAATCTTTATCCTGATAATCTTCATGGTCTTTGATAGTTGTGCAGGTCTTCATTGACTGCTGGATGAAGTCGAAATTTCCATCTTGACAGAAAGACAATATTTTGGCTAAAAATAGACAAGAGATTCGATTTTCTTCACCTTATTGGCGCCTCCAAAACTAGAATAAAACGCTAAATCTGAAGCTCATAATTATAACCCTTGCTTAGAAACCATCCTCATGCCTTCTCAACTGTTAGAACTTGGATCTGTGCAAAAAGAGTGCCACTCTGCCCTTCTCTACGCTTTCGGTGGCTAAGAGACTGGAATTTCTACTAAATAAGCTATCGAAAGCTTTGCTTTCGGTGGCTAAGGAGACCTGTCAAAACCCAATTTAGCTGCTGAAACCGCAGGTGGATCAAAATTGTTTAAGATTCCAAAAACGAGTTTCTTTTGAGATTGTCACTCCTCCAGGTCTTCATTTAAATTCATAACAACCTCTTCTAGGGTTTCAAAGCTAGAAGGCATTCTTAATTTGGACTTCTTCAGTTTTAATTTTTCCTTCAATTTCTTAGTCAGCTTATATAATCTTTTGTTGTCTTTGAGCAATTTCCTGTTCTTCTTCTTCATTTTTACATGCAATTTAGCCAAATTTTCAAGTGATTCCCTTACCTCAGTAGATGTCTTTGTCAGGGCTTGGTTCTGGGCTTTGATGACTCTTTCTAATATCTGAAACTCTGTTATCTCCTCTTCAAGCTTTTTAATCTCTGATATATTGTTGACTACATCTTCTTTGGATGCCACAAGAACCTGAAAACCTATATCTTCAACTGCAGGGGCTTGAAGATCAGGTACTTCAATTGCAGGGGCTTCTATTGCAGGGGTTTCCATATTTTTAGATTCAAAATCTAAATATGGTAGGTTAAGAACATTTCTTTTAGGAGCACAGTCTGAGTCTTCCATTGCTTGCTCGAAGTCCAGTTTCTTCTTTACTTTTTGTAACTTGGAGGAAGAACCTGGATCTTCTACCTGCGCTGGAGATAGGGACCTTATTTTCCTTTTGCTGCTCTTGGGTGTGGAGGATTTCTTGTCCTTTGGATCAGGTTCTGTTTGGAATTCTCCCCAGAAGAGTAAGAACCTCCATGTCTTGTTTCTCCTCTGCAATTCCTCAAGTATTATGAGCTTGATAAGACCATGATGAAAGAGCCTGCCCTGCATCTGGTTTGGCTTGGCCTGAACTTGATGTGCCATTTTTGTTAGGCTCCTATGGAGATAGTAAGGAAAATTGAGAGGGGTCCTGCCAGTAAAGTGATTCATGAGTTTGAAGTGGTAGATCATTACCCTGCAGTACCTGCCTTCACAGGTGATGTAAACTTGTATGGATTTCAAAAGATGTTTCCACTTCTCTTCCAAGTAATACATAGGGACATCCTTGTTCCAAGTGATACACTTGTGCTCTAGCTTTAAGTAAGACCGAAATTCAATGTCTTTGGTGATGGTTGTTTTGAACCATATTTCACCTATGCCAGGGATCTCTGTGGCTATGACTATCAGAGCTTCATCGATCTGCATCTCCACTGTCCCTATTTTAGCTTTTACTCCATCAAAATACAAAGAAAAGGCCTCTACAACTCCTTGGTGAGAGCCCTGAAGCTTCTCACAAAATCTGTAGCATCCAGCATCCTTAAACAATTGACACACCTCAGGGTGTGCTTTCAAATAGGTTGTGTCACTAAGCTCCTTTCTGAGAATTTCCCTTCCTCTCCTCATCTGCAACAAAAGCTTCAACACCTGCAAACAATTTAAATATGAACACTGAAGTCTGGACAGGGTCGAGTGAAGGGTTTGAACAACTTATCAGAACGATGAAAGATCTCGGGAAGATGTCGGGCAAAGGGGTTTAGGTGAAAACGGTGAACTTCTAATACATTCGGGGAAAAAAAACTTGTCCAGACAAAGGGAGTGGAGGCCATGCAGTCTGCTACAGGGCGGGGGCTTCATGTTTTGATGAACTGCATATCCGAAAATGCTGGCGTGGGCTCTCAATTTGACAAATTGGGGTTTTAAATCATGATAAAAATCTTAATCATAACATACATCGAACTGTCCAAACCCGAATCAAATCTCTTCTAACTGATTTTGGTGGCTATGAGTCATCATCTCGCTGTCCTAGAGTCGATCGAGAGTCTCGATTTGACCCATTTCTCTTTTTTCATCTCATGTGATTTCGATGGCTTAGAGCGCCCCAATATCCCTGCTTTCGCTGGCTTGCAACGCCTTTGAAACTCGTCTTTAGCTGCTAAAAGCTTTATTTTCAAAACTTTGTCCTCCAACTTCCTAAGGCCGTAACTCTTTAACCGTGAGGAGTTATGTGACGTTCCACATACCACCAGAAATGGCATGACATGTACTATCCATCTAGAATAGTCTTATCTGCAAATATATCAAGACTCATAATATTATCCATCAAACAAACTTGGGTCCTGTTAGCGACAATTTTTGTCTTAGGCACAAAGGTACCCAAGTCTGCAGGATGCACAGGAGAATCTCTTTTTCCCAGTGACAAGTCAAGTGAGCGGGCGAATTTTTGTTAGTAGCATCCAAGATCCACCTACAAAGCCGATCGACGGTCATCAAGTTTTCGGGGCTATCAAGTTGCCCGAGAGTTAGCACGAAGGGTAGTGCCAATAGTTCAAGGAAAATCTGGGTCGTCCGTTCCAGTTGGGACAGGTGGCAGCTAGTCGGCATATCGAGGATCGGTGTTTTGGGAGACAAGGAGCCTCCTGTTCTTTACAGCTGAAATCGTCGATCGACGAAATGCCGAAAGCCCCTTTGGAGCCGAGCCCACGGTCCTAGCGCCAGGTTACGTCAAGCGAGCCTGTGGATGAGGTGGGCCCCCTTTTAAATGGTGGATGCTATATGGGCCGTTTATCTAGAGGACGTGCGATGCACATCCATGTCATGTCGACATTCGAGATTTCGAGGGGTAAGCGCTCCTCGCCATTTCACCTCTCGAAACCTCGAATCTCGAAATGCCGAAAGTGTCCAGANAAGGAGGGGCGCTAATGTTGATCATTTGGCAAAGCGGGTCCCAAAATGCCGAGGAAATCAAGTGGATTAGTGTAAGATCCAAGCAATCATCAGAAATGAAAGGAACCTAATGCATATATAAGAAGGTTATAACGATCAAACATGACACATACCATGATACCTTGGACCAATTACCTCATGGAGCAAGAGTCCTCTNCCTCGAGACATGATCTCCTAGTTATCCCATGATATCGGGGATAACAGGGTCTACGGAGCAGAGGCGGTTTTTCCTACTCAACTCGCTTTACCTGTGGCGAAATTCTTTCAAGATTATGAAGGAGAGCCGGATCATATGATCAGAAGGATTCATCAGATAATGGAAGTACAACAGATCAGGGAACAGGCGAGGGACGCGACTCATAGCCATCAACAAAGGGTCAAGCAGGCTTTTGATAGGAAGGTCAGGAAGAAAGAGTTTGAGATCGGGGATTTGGTGCTTAAGTGGGATGCACCTAGACAGGATAAGGGCAAACACAACAAGTTTGACGCCCTCTGGATCAGCCCTTTCAAAATCTCCGAGGTCTTCTCAAACAAAACGTACAAGTTGCAGGATCTGGAGGGTGAAGAAGTTTTCAACAGCCCAGTAAATGGGCATTTTCTGAAGAAATGTTTTGTTTGAGCCTTAGACGACTCCCTTGTTTGTAAATATTGTCTTTGGGTTCTTTGTTCATTTTCCTTTTTCATATTTTCGGCTTAGTAAATGACTCCATAGCCCAATAACAAGACACTGAAGCTGTAGAACGAGTTCTTAGAGCATCACAGGGACGACTCTATCCCCCATGGAGCCTAATGTTAGCGACATTTTTTGTCTTAGGCACAAAAGTACCCAGGTCTGCAGGATGCACATGAGAATATCTTTTTCCCAGTGACAAGTCAAGCGAGCGAGCGAAGTTTTGTTAGCAGCATCCAAGATCCACCTACAAAGCCGATCGACGGTCATCGAGTTTTCGGGGCTATCAAGTTGCCCGGGAGTTAGCATGAAGGGTAGTGCCCATAGTTCAAGGCAAATCTGGGTCGTCCGTTCTAGTTGGGACAGGTGGCAGCCAGTCGACATATCGGGGATCGGTGTTTCAGGAGACAAGGAGCCTCTCGTTCTTTACAGCTGAAATTGCCGATCGACGAAATGCCGAAAGCCCCTTTGGAGCCGAGCCCACGGTCCTAGCGCTAGGTTACGTCAAGCGAGCCTGTGGATAAGGTGGGCCCCCTTTTAAATGGCGGATGCTATCTGGGCCGTTTATTTGGAGGACGCACGGCGCACATCCGTGTCATGTCGGCATTCAGGAGTTCGAGGGGTAAGCGCTCCTTGCCATTTCACCTCTCGAAACCTCGAATCCCGAAACACTGAAAGTGTCCAGAATCGAGCCCATGGTTTTGGCACCTGGTCGCAAAAGAGCAGGTCTGAAGGAGGGGCGCTAATGTTGATCATTTGGCAAAGCGGGTCCCCAAACGCCGAGGATGATCTGAGCCATTCATCCCGGAGGAACACATGGCGTGCGATTAAGGCTTTTTGCCTTTTCGCCCATCGCGATTTCGAAGCATAAGGAACAACTCTCTCACGTCCCCGAAGCGCGAAGCATCGAAGACGTCTCGGACCCGGGCCCACAGTATTGCCGAATTAGTTCAGAACCATCAGATTAGTGGGGAGACGCGTGGTGACCGTTAGGCCCTCCCGGCATTTCGCTCATCGCGATTTCAAAGAAAGAAGGCCTGCTCCTTCCTATCCACGAACCCCGAAACGCCGAAAACACTCTGGAAGATAGATGTAAGGTCACAGCCCGTGGTCCCTCGAGAAAGTAGAAAGGGATGAACAAAAGGGAGGCCAAAAGCGCCGAATTGAGTTACATAAGGGGGGCATTGTGTTCTGCAGACGCCGATTCGACGTGATCTAAATCCCGGTACATACTGAGAATGAATGGAGAAGAGAGAGGGTGGTTGAAACCTCGCCTCATTCATTAATTGAAAAGTATGGATGTCCAGGCTGAAAGTCTACTTGAGATGGTCCTCTGTACTGGTTCTTTTCATGGAAGCCACGCCAAGTCCTCAACTCGCCAGGGAAGCCTGCACACGCTAATTCAACATTTAAGGGCTCAACTACCCCCCTGGCGCGAGCCATGCAAAATTAAGGTGGCATATGACAGAGGAGTGCAGGCCAGATTTGATTGAAGAGAATTCTTTTCCCGAAAGTCCAGTAGGCCTCTGTTAGGCAAAGGTTTAGGAGTATATATACTTAGTTTTGATATTTTTCAAGGGATCGATGGTAGAGCAAAGCTCTCGATTGTAAAGTTTTAGCAACACTCTAGTTCTCTGGTTATGCATCTGTATGCGAGATTTCTTGTTTTATGACA
>SNQJ01S0051029.1:83652-106146 GCA_010110895.2 Picea sitchensis
TGTTCTTTACCTTTATTGTCCATATGTTGTATATTGTTGATGACCACATGAAGAAAGATTAATAATGTTTTAATAGACATAAAATTGTTTAATCTCACTTACAACTGATTAACCCCCCCCTCTCAGTTGTATTAATAATTTCAACAGTTGCGGGAGTGGTTGGTGCGCGCATGGGGGTAGAGGAAGTGGAGGAATGGTGGAGCAGAGGTGGAGGTGAGGGTTGCGCGTGAAGGGACCGCACACAGAGGTGGGGGTAGCTCGTGGTGTGGGAGGCGATGGCCGTGAGGGAGAAGACTGGTGCACACGTAGAGGAGGTGGTGGTGGTGGCGCCCAAGTGGTGGATGGGTGGCCAGCCACTGTTTTAAAAATTAAAATTGAAAACATTAGGCAAAGTGGGTTTTTTACCAGTAGAATGGACGGTAGGTTTTGGGTTCAAAACCCCCTGCACTCCACTTGGATTTATCGGTAGTTTTTTGAGGTTTTTTGGGAAAAGGAAAAGGGGAGGGCTGGGGTTCAAATCCCAGAACTTCCCAGTGACATGCCCAGGCCTGCAACCTCCAATAGATAGCTTTACAATTCAAAATTTAAAGGAGCCATGGAGGCTTGGGCTTGGTGCCCAAGAGGGGTTCGAATCCCCTCTCCTTTGCATCTTTCAGCACACATACAATCTGAATGAACTTATCCACTAACAATTAGACTGAACCAGTAAGGAATATCACCATTGAAATAGGCAAACAAACACCAATTTCTTCTTACAGGATCTCAAAATAACCAGCAACATTTTTTATTGGTTTTTTGGAAATGACATTAATGGATTACCTCGCTAATTGTTTGGAGATGGCAACATGGAAGTTGGCTTCCCATTGTTGAGTTGTTGTTGTTGTCAAAAACCCCCCTCTACTGCCTTGAACTGTTGTTGCAGAGCTCTCCCCCTTTGGCCAAACTGCCAAAATGGCTTGGGAGAGGGGAGAAGGGAGGTTTTGTTTTTTTCCAATTTAAAAAAAAAAAACAATTTTCCCCAAACTGAATGAGGCTACGTGCCCACTCTCCAAATTTCCAATTTTTCTGAAAATATTTAATAAAATATTTTATTAATTTTTTAATATTTTTGGAAATATGTGCAAGTCAAAGTTTGACTTTGACTTTGACTTTGACTCTACTGCAGCTGACTCAGCGCAAAAATGTTGACTAGAGAGATGGAGTCGGAATCGGACGCAAGTCACATCGTTGGAAAGGTCTTGACGAGTACATCAGGAATATTTCATCACCAACTTGAGATAATGCCACCTCAGCCCTCAAATTTAGCCCGAAACAGTGGCCACTTAAAACCCATGACTTGTTGGTGGGCCCACATGACACCTAATCTTGCGAAAGGTGCAAAATCGTCATACGATATCCAATCGAGGCAAATGAGGTACCGTCAGAAATGTATCGATGAGTAATTCAATGAGGTGACAATATATGTTTGTTTCGGGGTCATTTATGACTGTCCTAGCTGTTATGAAACCATGTCATGCGAGCTGGTGGACCCCTTTTTTTCATAAAATTATTGACCAACTTGTGACAGCTCTAACCAGGCCATCCGGGGTCGGAATGAGGCAAATGAGATGTTGTTGGAAATTTTTATGAGTCTATTACAGTGGGGCATCACTGAATGTCTGATTTATAACTCTTTACCCACCAATTTTAAACCATGAATCACTGTAACCAATTTGGTGTCCAAAAATGGTCATGAGCTTGCGAAAGCTCGTTCTTACCAACCGGGGGTCAAAACCAAGCACAAGATATACCGTTGGAAAGGTATCACACTTCCATACACCATGTCTGGGTTTGATTTCCCTTTTGAGACCATAATCTAAACAGAATTAGACCAAGAATTCACAGCTATTGGTTTTGACCGTTCGGGTGGTGTTGACTTTGTGTCTCTCGTATGGGGTCATACTAACTCGGAACCAAGCTCGTGATATCCCGTTGAAAAGCTTGTCCTGATTCCTACCACATGGAAGTGTTGTATTCCCTGAATCGAACAGCCTTGACATGAGGAAGAAATGTCATGGGAAGGGCCACAACTCCCTGAAGGCAACCAACTAATACTCTTTCAAGGGCAGAGGCCATAGTAACTATGACCCCCGCCACTGTCTTTGACTGGAACCATAGCACCAAGGAGCGTTCATGGAGAAGTAACTGTGTAAAACACCTTGTTGAGCCCAGAGCATATTTTTGGATCAACACCAACAGAAGCAGGTCAAGAAGATTGTAGAGGAGCACAAAGAGAATGAGAGTCTTTCATATGTTCAACATAGCTCTATTTGCCACAATATTTTTCAAGTGTTCTTGGGGTAACAACCATTATCCCCCATTGATATATCTATTTTTGTTTCATATTCACTAACAAATTCCTCCAACACTCAAACCAAGGAAGATCATGAAGCCATATATGTTGAACGGATCCAACACCTCCCAAATGTTCATGACATCCTTCCACAGGAAAAGTACAAGCAGGAAAACTACTTCAACAAGACAAGCGACTCGCCAAGGTTCATATTCAGTAGAAGTTTCCCCATCTCCCGAGAAAAAATCATGCAATGGGGACCATTACTTCCTAAGGAGGGAGGAATGATCTAGGTGGATCTCGGTGGCTATTCACATTTTCCACTAAATCAACAATTCAAGCCAATGGCTTTGATAAACCATGATATTCACCCATTTTTATGGGAAATGGAATGTAATTTCATATTCATTTGTTAATTAGAAACATCGTGTAATGATTTCCTAGTGGTCTTATGTACATGCTTACAACATAGAGTTAATTCACCAAATGCCATTAGAACTCCACAGTTAAGTGCACTCGGGCTAGATTAGTACTAGGATGGGTTACCGACCGGGAAGTCCCAATGTTTTACATACCTATGGAATTTTATAAATTTAGATTAATTTATCCCACATGCATCATGGGAATTGTTCTCCTCTCACTCTCTCATATATAATTGAGGTGAAGAAGGCCCTTTAAGCATGCAATGGAGTGTGATGTAAATCTTGTTGCTAATGAAGCATAGCCAACATCTCTTCCTTTTCAGAGATAAGCTACCCCATTCTCCCAGTTTGTGTTCTATAGTGTTTTTGTATTGTATTCATTAAAAAAAGTTGGGTTTCACTGTATTTATGTGTTCTCTGCTATATTTTTGTTTTTGTCTCATTTCATTCTTATCATAATCTAGATCAAATACTCACAAGGAAATCACAACTAATGTTGTCACATCAAGAACTTCAAGGACTTGGTTGAATGGTGACAACATTATCAAAATTACTCCATTCTTCAAGAAGAACATTGCAAAGGCATACTAAATTTAGGTTTCATGTAGTTAAAATCAATGAAGTTACTTATTGGGCTCTTATGTACAGGAATCCCTACTAATACAAGCTTCTAGAAGGTGTTAGACAGAAGGTGGTAGAATTTTGGGAAATCTATTCTCATGTTATGCTATATTTGAATAACTTTCTTTCGTGATGCTTATCTAGACGTATCCATGCTTAGCATTGAAATCATATTATGGATATGATACAAATGGAATTATTTGAGGAGTTTCGAGAAATAAACCTCGATGTCAACAGGCCATCGACATCTTGATCAATTAAAATTGTGGTATATTCATCCCACATTGTTTGTCACACTGTTGTTGTTATTACCATCTTAAAATCCAATTCAATTATGACATATCTATATATTTTTTCAAAAGGGAATAGCAAGATAACCCTCCTCCTATAGTTTTTGATTTTATTTTGATGATATTATGCAAAAAGAATCCTAGAGATATTTTTTAGTAGAAGATATGTGGGTGGAATAAATGTCCTATATGTGGTGTTTTGACACTCTTCCATAGGAATTTTAATATGGATCCTAAACACCCTAGATTATCATATATGATGGTCAGATGGACTATATATGGGTATGCTATTATGAATCCATCCTCTAGTTTGGTGTGGTGTCTAAAATGATTGACTTTCTCATGGATGGGATACTTGTTTTAAAATTCATGGGGAAATTAAAAATCATATTTATTAATATATCAAACACTCTCACAAGTCAAATTCCAAGATTCTCAATTCAAACAATTTTGTGACATATTTGCACTGGGCATAATCTTATTAGTGGTAGAATTCATCAAGAATTACACATGTACTCCACAAAAATAAATACAAAGTAAGTATTATCATTTTGATTAGGTATTAATTTTTTCAAGTATTTTATGTTTTTTAAACGGTTGACTTTTACTGATGATTGAGTTGTATGTTCATGTTTTTTTTCATGTATGTCTTTTATAGACATGCATAGGTGAATTATACTGGTAGGGCCAACACTCCAAAATCTTGTGATGTTGTTAATTTGTACCATTTTTATGTCAATGATGACCATGAGCACAACATGTTTGTTCATCAATGTTGTGGTTTAATCTATGAATCATTTAGAAAGAATGAGATCACAAAACATTGGATTTTCTCCATAGGCATGTAGGACCCCTTTATACCTAAAGGCTATATCATTCTACATCATTACAATTTGAATAATAACTCATTAAATATCTGATGAAATGTTATTTTCTCTTTCCAAGAAAAAAACCTTTATATTTAATATTTCAAATGTGAAATCATTAAATACATCTGGCTCCTTTGATAGGGATAAAAATTATTTCCGTTGATATATCTATGGACAGTATTTGTCTCTATCCTATTACTATATTTTACAATCATCCTTGGATCCTCCAGGCAATCCATTCAATAGCTCTCTCAAAATCATTCTTCCCTTCCCCAATGCTCTTACCTAAAAACAATACAAATTATGACAATGACACTGACCTTCACAAAATAGAAGGCATCTTCCAACTCCTAAATAAACAAAGATCTCTTTCTAAAATTGAAATTTGAGATGCCCCTTTCAAAACTTGCTTATATAAGATCCCATTCTACATCAATAAGGTTTCCGTAGATATTTAATCTACTTTTCGATTTTATTCTCTGTAAATATGACTAAAAGAGAGATTGTTGAAGCCACTTTTAACCTCCAAAACTTGATTCATGATTAGACCTAAAATTTTGTTTTCAATTATGCGATTATTTTCCCAATCAATTATCATATTGGAATCTCCATACCCTTGCAAATATTTTAAAACCTTTTTTTGTTGGTATTTTCAAAAGAAGCCATAAAGCATAGAACTCAACATCATTATCGGTTCCTTACCCAGTAACATAATTCAATAGTATATAAAAAATTATTCAAAAGAAAGGATATCTCCTACCCCACACATACCTGAGGTTCATTGACATGCACCACTAAATAATCCCTAGACTTTTCCAAAACCAATACATAGTTATTTTAGAATCATTTGTGTCTTTTCTTTTGGTGCTTTCTAATTCCCCTGAAATGAAACTCTAACTTTGGGAGAATATTGTGATGGAGGTATTTCTATCCCTTAAAAAATAATCTTGTTACGTGTTAAACATATACCCCATATAACAAAGCATGACAATGATTTAAAATATATTTTAGACTTATCTAAAATCCATGATTATAAACAATCTTCCATAGTCCTCTATTCCCATTTATTTCTTCCATTTGATATTAATAAAATTGTGTTCCACGCAGCTCTTGAAAATGTATAGTTGACAAAAACAAATTATTTATAGTTTCCTCTCTACACTTAACACGGAAATCATCTTCTTGGCCCTTTCCAACTTCTTTTTTGGAAATTATTCCATGTTAATATTTAATTAGCTACTGTCAACAAAAGAAACATTATTTCTTTAATAGGACTCTCGAATTTCAATACCAACTTCCACCACCAAACTCTTTCACCTCCTGAATATCTTCCATCTATGTGGCTTAGTGTAATTTGGTGCACAATCATGTCATTAGAATATAATATAAAATATTTATATTATATAGTTTACAAGGTAAAATACATGATGCAACTCCGCTCTTGATAAATTAGCTTACGCTTCTCCATTGTATGCATGTGGGATGTGGTTTTCAATGGTAATAATATAATTATTTCATGGAAACCTACAACGAACATACTCACCCTTTATTAATAACGCAACATCCCCATGACTTCTTGTATTTTCCTTGAGCCCTTCAATTTGGACACTTTAACCAAACCAGCCTCATAAGTATAAACACTTCAAAATATAATCACTTTGGTGGACTAAACGAAATTATAGAGCCATTAAATTAACAAAAAAAATTGATAGATACAAATATTTTCAAGATGTTCACAAAGAGTGGGATCTTGGACTACACACTCCATGAAAACATAAAAAGGATTACAACACATTTACATGATTTGAAAAGACTTCACATATGACAATAACTTTACCAAACGTCCTTGCACGCAAATTTCATTTCATCTTTCACTCTATCCATGTAGTCCATATTACAAAGGTGTAATAAACTAACAACACTTATGTCATGGCACATTCAATAAAAAAATATCATTTTCCCAAATCTCACAACCTAAACCAACAATCATTCTTGTATGATATGAACCTAGTTTAAACATCAATCTCTATAGCATTTTGCATGTGTGCAATGTGTCCAGATACAAAGCAGACACACAAACCTTCACAATAGCTTCATTGATTGATCACAACACTTCACAAGAAAAACCATTCACATAGCACAACCACCATTTGTGATCAATCCTATAATGTTTCATAACAAACCATTTTGGTAAATTAGTCATTTCCCACAACCTCATAGGCTCAAATTTTCACTCACTAATGACTTTACATATAGAAAGGATAGATGAAGGTTGTTTCATGTACCTCCATGGATAGTCAAGGGACTCTTGACTCTTGGGTCAATGTAGTTTAATTGTTTTAGTCATAATAATAAATAGCATCACATTATTGTCCTCGCAATGTTATGGACTTCAAATTTATATGTCATGCAAAGCATGAATGAATTTACAACTTCAATGTGAAAACTACTCTATAATAACTCCTAAAATAATGCCATAAAGTGATCTCCATTATTGGTCATTTTCCTTTCTCTTTAAATTTTGTCACCAAAGTGTAACTATAACATAAAAGTTTATTTTCCATGATCCTCTAGTTCCATGTAACACAATTTTCCAATAATAAAATCCAATGCAATGAATTCTCGTCCATTTAATTTGTATCAAAAGAAAGAATATACACAACATAAATCTATACTGTAAGAAAAACAAAAAACAGAGAATATGTACATAAAATAAGTTGTTGGTCATGAGAAACATTGAAGCATAAAACATCACCAAAAAATGATGCAATAAAAATACATTCATTTATATTATATACATCATACATATTGAGTTTTTGAACTGGCAACTTACAATACAACCTAGGAAAGAAGCACTCAAAATTGTTGGTAGAATGTTATAGCTTGTATCTGATTCTCTTGTAATAACAAAGAACAATATGCTCGCTCTAACAAAATGAAATCTTTATAATCTAGAAACTTCCATATTTAAACCATTATTCAACACCCACAAAATAACCTCATTTAAAAAACCTCCCCCAAATTTCAATGAAAATTGTATTGTTAAGGGAAAATTACATCAAAGTACCATTGTCATATACCTCCAGCAATTTACCCAACAAAATATCTTGATGCATTGTTGATCGTCGGGACTGATTTTACAAATGATCATGTATTGTCAAATTAATAGTGGATGATCAAGAGTGTATTGGCACAAGGGGGAAAGAAAATTAGTTTGTCTTTAATTCATCACTCTATTGAGGACAATAATGACGAATATAAATACCAATTCATTATTGATCAGCCTCTTGATTGAGGGTAGATAAAATGTTCAGGAAATCAAATACCTCTCTCTACCAAAAAGTTTGAAATTGTTACATGAAGTTGGCAAGTTAATTAATTTCTAAATATCATGCAGTGGAGTTAAGACAACGGTAATGATTAAAAATAAAAATAGAAAATAGTCAAAGGGTGAAAATTAATAAAACTAAAGATAAATTTGGAAACAAAGCAAGAAATATAAAGGAAAGGAAGAGAGATGTGTTGTCTGATTGAGTAAGATAGCAAAGAGATTAATGGACTAAATTGTGTATTAAGATAACACAATTAACAATCAATCTAGGGAAATGGAGATTCGTACAAGGTTGGCATTACACCTCCGATCAAGGGGCAAAATGAAATTTGAAACTTTCAAATTTCCTTTGGTTAATCATGTTACCAAGATACGGGAAGACATGTATAGTTTTCATCTCTCTAGTGAGGTATCCACTAATAATGAAAAATTAAAACTCACGATGAATTTCAGGTAAGATTTTCTTTTTGGCGTTTCACAAGTAACACATCACTCCATTGGAGATGCTTAAATAACAAGTGTGCGTGCACACAATCAATTCAGTGTAACCCAAAATTGGTTGTGAGGAAAAGTGTTACCCTTCCCACCTAGATACAAATCCCATTTTGTGAAATGCTTTCTCTTAATGAGTTGATTGTTGATATGAACTATATGATATACATGAGTTGTTGAATTGACCTTGTGCTCTAAAGAACACACACACACACATAGGAGTAGTGGGTGTAGCTCAAGTGGTTTGTGAGGAAAAGTTGTTTCCTCCTCCACCTGGATTCAAATCCCATTTGTGACATGTTTGCTCTTGGTGAGATGATTGTTGATGAGCTATATAAGATATGTTCATGAATTGTTGACCTATCCTTTTGTTCTAAATAATCTAAGGCTTACCTTGCATACCATCCTCAAAATGTGGGGGAGATTACCTAGATATTTCCCCAAGATATATTACCTAGGAAAGAGAAATATACATGCATACATATATGAGAGAGATTCTAAATTAATAGAAATGTCGGGTCAAAAATGTGAAGTAAATTTCTCTAAAGGTTGTTATGAAAATGCTAAGTTATAGATCATAAGAGATAATAGGAACGTGAGAAAAAAAAAGATGTCTTTATAAGTTTTTAAAATCAAGTTTACTAGGTGTTGACCACCTATCCAACTAAAGATGTCAACATCATGTACCATGAGGAACATGTACCTTGTGCCATGACAAGTTTGAAGACCTATAGCTCAGCGGGGTAATTTTTCCCCCAAACCTTTTATTCTCTCTCTTCTTCTCCACAAAATGTTTGCTCCCCTGCATGGGAAATTTTTGTAATGTAACATGATTAGAATGGATCAATTTTTGTAATAATTTGGTAATCTAGGACTTTATCATTAGGGAGATCCTTTCATCGAGTGTTTTTCCTCAGGTAATTCATCATGATTTTCGGTGATTTTAATTACTTAAGTTTCTCACTCAAAAAATCCTCCAGAGTGGTGAAAAGCATTCTAATGATCAAGCCCAATAGATGATTAGGGTATAGGAATTTTTTAAATGACCATGCTAAATATCTCCTAGAGTCTCATGGAATTTTTTTAGGTTTTGATAGGTATTTTTTAATAATTAAATTTCCCATCAATTGGAAAATTTTAATTATTTTTATTAAATGTAAAGGGAACATTTGGTCCTTAGGAGTTTTATATATGTTAATGTTTAAGCGATTAATATAGATGTTTGCATTTCATTAGATAAAAATAGCATAATCCAAGATCAGCAGAAATACACAATCACAAGAGACACAACATTTATCTTAGGAAACACTTTCTAGGGAAAGAAAACCAGCAAAACTTCCCTTAATATAAATGTAATACAATGCCAAGAGATATTTTATGCTAATATAGAAAGTCCTCTCCTAGATGTAATCCCTCTCTCTCTCCTTCTTCTCTAGTAGAAGATCGAACTTGTCTCTCAAGCCGAGCAAGTGGAGTTGTGTCTAAGTGGCTAGCCTCCTTATTACTCCTACAAGTGCAGCAGTGTGAAGTGTCTCTTCTTAGCGGTAGACTTCTCAACTGGTCTGGTAAAAGCCACCTTTATTATATTCTAGGCATCTTTAATATATATTGGGGCCGACTTATTACATACTATTACAATTGTCTTTTGACCAATGCACAAAAGGGGATTTAGTTATTACAATAACCCGACATGATCAATCAGAGTAAGGGGATTGATCATATGAATAATATATTAATAATAACAGATACTCTGCGGTTACATTATTTCAATACTCCCCCTTAACAGAAGGGTATTCTTTAGCGACATCATCACAGAGAGAGAGGACAACATCATCAACAACATCGGTGGAGGTGAGGAGGACAACATCATCAATATCATCTTGGAACTAGCGGTATCTATAAATCATCGGAAGCTTTCTTCATCGACAACATTGTCATTCTCAAGGAATGCCATCATCATCTGCGCATCAATATGTGGTAATTATCAAAACTAATACATCATCATCATCATGACACAAGGCTAGCTCATCATAAAACAAGACTAGCTTTACGTCACCCGGTTGTCAAGATGGAAGCTCTGTACTTGTCTCATCTCAATGTATTTCTTTGTCCACGGCCTCCAAGTGGAAGCAAGATACTAGATGGAGTCTTTGATCCACGACTATCAAGATGGAAATACGGTACTAGTCTCATCCTCATCGTCTTGGCTGCGTCACAGCACTCAAGTGGAAGCAAGATACTAGACTAACTTTACGTCCACAGCTATCAAGATGGAAGCGCGGTACTAGTCTCATCTCATCGTGTTACTCAGAATCCGGCGCTCAAGCTGAAGAAAGATGCCGTGCATTAGCTGCGTGCGACTTCATCCGGTGGAGGCGGGATACTGGGCGGCTTTATGTCACATCTATCTAGTCGGAAGCTCAGTGATAATCTCATCATATCATCTTTCTTATGTCACAACCATTAGGTGGAGCCAATTTACATATCGTAGCGATTTACTTAAATAACGATTGAAGAAGAGAGGACCATCTCATCTTGCTTTACATTTTGGCCCGGCTGGGTGGGAAGCCGAGGTACATCTCATCTTTAACCACGGTAGGCGACTGGGTCAAAAGTAAGGAACATCACATCTTGGCACATCGACAACTTCGGTCGGAAAGCGAACGCATCTCATCTTTAGCTGCGTCGTGACTAGAATTCGGAAGGAACACATCTCATATTGCCTTACATCGTAAACTAGGTCAGAAGCAGGAACATCACATCTACTCCCCACTTTCAGGGAAGGTCCTTCCGGATATGCCGATCTTATCTCGAGAAAGTGCTCGACTTCACGCCAGGATAGGCGTTTGGTCAACCGTTAATCAACATGTTCATTCATGCTAATGTCTTTGGATCTTCAAGGCTCCTCTACGGCGTACGTATCCGCAGAGGATGTAATGATAAGCCGGATCTCTGTAGTAGCCCGATACGTCATGGAATACGAGTTCTCGTCATCTTTATGCCATCTCTGGATTGTCACATAGAATCAAGGTTGCTCTCATCTCCTAAGTCAAATAGGTTGGTCAACAACTTTGAAGCCATATAGCTTTAGGCTAGCGGGAACATACAAAATGTAATCTTCTTTAGATTTATTGTTGAGAGCAATACTGGTGCTTCCTACTACATACGAGATCATAGGCGATCCCAAAGCGGAAGCTTGACGTCGCGGTACTTTCGTGGAAACACTTCCTGCCCAATATTCATCATTATATCCACTCAATTTGAAATCATGATTTCCATCATAGTTGAGACCATAATCTATTGTACCTTTAAGGTACCTCATCACATGTTTTTGCGACCGCCCTAGGTGAACCGTGCGGGTTCACGAAGCCCATTCCAAGGTGTTCTGGAAGAAACGAATAATTTGAATTACGGTGTTCGTCCGGATACATCAGCGATCAATAATGCTGTCTATACAGTGTGGCATCAATCAATTATGAAGAAGTATCAACAGCTGACTTGAGCTTAAGCTTCCATGGGTGTATTCGTAGGCTTGCATTCCAACATGTCGAATCCTTCAAGATTTAGGTATACTTCCCTTGGTTAAGGAAGATCTTCTACCGGGACTACGCCGTACCTCAAGACCACAGAATAATTCATTAGGCCAAGGTCTTTCATTTTCAAATTCAAGGCAAGTCTCTTTTTACATTCGATTAATGAGATTTTTCTTCTCAGGTTAAAGAATAAGTCATCCACATATAGCGGTAAGATTCGGCTCATTATTCATAATTTTGAGTAGATATTTGAGTCTGCTTTAACCTTGGTAAAAACCTATGCTTTCGTCAAAGCGTCTATCTGACCATGCCAAGAGCTCTAGAGACTGCTTCCATCCGTGCCAAGATTTCTTCAATCTGGGACATGAGACCTCATGTAAGCCTCAAATCCTTGAGGTTGCTCGTTATACACTTCCTCTTTGATGAAACCATTTGGAAAAGATGTCTTCACGTCCATCTAGTGCGACACCACTTCATCTTAGTTGCAAGGATGCCAGTGGTTTGTTCCGAGGTGTAATAAACCATAGGGTGAATGTCTCTCTTCATAGTCAATGCCTTCCCTTAGAAGGAAAAGCCACGGCGACAAATCTTGCTATGCTTCTCAATACTTCGTGGTAGCATGTTTTATTTTGAAGAGCCATGGAGGATACCACATCTTTATTCTTAGGTTTGGGAACTATTTCCCATACTTGTTTTTCATTATGGATTGGTATTCCTCTGTCATGGCATTTTCCAATTCTTTCCTCTGAATGGCTTCTTCAAAGCGGTGAAACTCCTCTTCACAAGAGATCACACATCAAAGCCACATATAAGCGGAGAGATGGATTTGGTCTTTTCACCTGTATTGTGGTTCCTTCTGGAACACCTCACTTCTCTCCATCTTGAATAAGCTCTCTATTGGTAGCTTTTTCTTTTATGGAGGATCATCTGAGGAGGAGGTTCTTGCACTTCTACTATATCATGGTCTTCTAGAAGTTCCTCATCAAGGGAGGTTACAACTTCCCTCAACAACTGGTCTATATCTCTAGGAACCTCCCTCATTGTAGTCTTGGGGATTACGGGTTCCACTTCATAGCATACCTCTTCAATTTGGCATTTTCTCGTTTTCTTGAGCATTGCATCTTCATGCAGAAAGGTCACATATTTATTGATCTCAATGTGATGTTGACTGAGTATATAGATTCTGAAGACCTTAGAGACCTCCGGTATCCCACAAATATTCCTTCTTTCTGAAGGGTCCAACTTGTCTTTTCTTTAGGTATATGAATAAACATTGAATGACCAAATATTTTGAGATGATTTACCTCTGGCTTCTTTCCGGAAAAAATCTCTTCATGGGTCTTGAACCCAAATTTTACTATGGGATAATCCGGTTACGCACATAAACAAATTACCATTGTTATACGCCCATAAGCACATAGGAAGATCTTGATCATGGATCATAGTCTTCTGAGCTTTTAGTATGGTTATGTTCTTAGTTTAGCTACTTGGATTTTGTTGGGGATTATAGGGGAGTAGTGAGTTCCCTCTTGATCTTAGCATCTTTGCAGTTCACAAACTCTTTTGAGGTATATTCTCCTCCATTATGTCGACGGGTATCTTGATCTTTATTTCACTTAAAAGGTTCTCTATCATTTTAAATTCCTTGAACTAGAACACTTCATCTTTAGTGTTCAAGAAACATATCCATTTTTTACGAGAGTAATCATCAAAGAATGATACATAATATGGCAATACCAGCTAATGGAGGATGATGGCATTGCTACACATCTGAATGGATGAGTTCTAGGACTCCTCATGTCTTTTGTCCCTCTTTGGAAGCGGGTTCTTGATATTCTTCCTTGTGCACATCCATTGCATCACGCCTTTATGGTCACCTTTGAGTTAGTAGGCTGGGCCAGCTTTGCATATGTATGGTAGCACCTTGTAGTTGATATTGGGATAATATTCTATGCAAAGAAGTTCACATTGAGTTTCAATGCGTGGAGTCATAGCAGCCTCTGGTGACCCTTTAATTTATACAAAGCCATTTTCTTCATTACCAATGATTATTGCTTCATTTAAGGTTTCTCCCTTAGCCCACGCAGAACTTCTCCATCTATAAGGAAAATATAAACCTTTATTTGTCTAAAGGCTGAAGTAAGAGTAGGTTCTTCTTCAAGCACGGTACATATAGTGCGTCCTTCGTGCAGTGAATTCCACGAATTAGGTTTATGGTTTGATTCTCCCACCTCCTTGATGGGATATTGGTAATCATCTCCAAGTGTCCTTTAAAGGAAAAATTCTTCTCAGGATAAAGAAGAATGTTTCTTTGTCTTTCGTCATGTGCTTGGATGAAACACTATCAATGAGCCAAGTGTCCTCTCGGTTATTCTGAGATCACGGGGGATGAGATCAAGACATGGGCTTTGATCTCCTCTCTTATCATCTTCTTGGGTGGCTCTTCATTTTTGACTACATGGGCATGAAGCCTTTTATGTTTTCTCTTGTATTCTTCTCATCTGTTTGGACAAAACTTCTGGCAGTGTCCCATCTTGTCACAATGATAGCATTGTCTGCGGATGAGTAGTCTCTTCCTTCGTTGTCTCTCTTATGAAATCTCCTTGGATGAGATTCTTTATGATTGAATTTATTATTTTGATTTTTTAGAGGCTCTTTACTTATGAGTCTCCTTTTGGAAGTAGTGGTTCTTCCTTCCTCCTTTGGTGTAGTAGCTAGGGCTTGATCATCATCCCCAGCTATTAGCACTTCACGATTCGCTACTCTTGTTTCTTCTTGGATTCATTCTTCCCATAGGCCCATCCAAACTTAGGTTTCTCCTTTAAAGCACATATCATGGATGAAATCATCCCAAAGTCTTGTGAGACCATTTAAGGCCATCATTATGAGTTAAGTCTTAGATCTATGGTATCTTCAATGGCTTCTAGCTATTCTTTGAGTCCCCGAGATTAGGTATTCACGAATCATTTCTCCTTCTGCATCCTTGTATTCTTTTGAGTTCTAAGATTCATCTTCGGTTTATGTTATTTCCTTCCTTATAGATGCAGTCAAGGCATCAAACATTTCTTTATGGGTCTTCTTAGATGACACATAAGAAACTAGATGGTCTTTGATTGAATTTACCAATGATTATTTTGGCCCTTATTATGTACTTTTGATGCTTTGCCTTTTATGCAGCATCGTCGGGTTCTGGTAATTCTTCTTTGAAGAATCTTGCTGAGTCATTCTCTTGAGATGAGGCAAATCCTATACTTTCGGGCACAAAATTTTTCCACTCCTTATAACTTGTCAAAAATCTTGGTGCTTGTAGACATTTTTACCTGGAGCTAGGAAAATGGCCAGAAAATCAAAGTGCTCAAATAAAAGCGAACTACCGGAAGGTGTGCTTGGTTGAGGCAAGTAACTTTGGTGTTTTGAATCCTAAGAAAATCAACTTTCTCCTCAAACTTGATCTATGGATTCACGGAGCCGGAGATTATACGGTTTCTGGTACTCTGGTACTTACGGTACCCTAGTTTTTGAGCCCTTACGGTACTTTTTGTGAAACTAGGGTTTCCTTTTTTTCAAAGAGATCCAACCAACGAAAGGTCTGAGAGTGCAAAGTGATCCTTAGGGGAGGAAGCACTTTTCTAGATGGTTCGGGGCTGAAAAGCTTCACCAAAAAAGCCCTATTTTCGTAATGCGATATGATTGGCCGTTTTTCACTTGTGAAATATGCTTCCTTTAGCAGCTCTGATACCATGTTAATGTTTAGAAGTCTTATTATATATGTTTGCATTTCATTAGATAGCACAATAGCATAATCCAAGATCAGCGAGAAATGCACACAATCACAAGGGGCACAACATTTATCTGGGAAACCCTCTAGGGGAAAACAAACCCAGCAAAACTTCCTCAACAATAGATTTCCAATATAATGCCAAGAGATCTTTTATGCCAATACAAAAAGTCCTCTCCTAGATATACACCACTCTCTCTCTCCTTCTTCAGGTAGAGATATGAACTTGTCTCTCAAGCGAGAGCAAATTGAGTTGTGTCTAAGTGGTCCTAGCCTCTTTATTTATACAAGTCGGCACATGTGAAGTGTCTCTTCAGGATGACTTCTCAAGCTGGATGGGTAAACCCACCTTTATTATATTTATGGGCTTCTTTAATATCCGTTGGGGCCTGACTTCTTATTTTGCACCTATTACAATTGTCTTTTGACCAATCCGCAAAGGGATTTGGTCCTATTAATATGAGCATGATCAATCCACAATGGGGATTGATCTTGTAGGCCTAATATATTAATAATAACAAAATTATAACTGCGGTTACATTATTTCAACATATATAAGGGTATGGAACTCAAATCAAATATATTATGACCCCCTACACCCTTGACCAAGTTTATTTTTGTTGGACAAGTTTTGCTAAATAATGTCCGCGAGGGAGTCTAAGACGGGTAAAAAATGAATAGAATAATTGGCTAGATTAAAAATGTCAAATTTTTCCAGAAGTTGTAAAACCTGAGAAAAGGGGGAAACATTATTTTCTAAGTCATTTCTATGTAATAGGGGTCAAATAAATCAAATTCCCCCATTCCCACCCCTCACATACAACCTTTAAAGGGGTGGGTTGTCTCTTGTGGGGCACACCATCTCCATTGGATTGTATTGGGTGATGGGGACCACATGGGGGCCCATTTCACACCTTGGGGAACCCCTTGGGGCACTAGAGATGTGATTTAACTTTAGGAAAAAGGGGGTTTCCACCCACATATTGCTAGCCCCTCTCTCTCATGGTGTGCCCCCCCCTTGAGTGAGCCTCTCTCTTTTGGTAGTGACACTTGGAAAGCATGCATGGGGGGTCTCCTTTTCCCTTTTCCTTAAAAGGAACCATCCTCTTGTAACATACCCTAAATTCCATAAAATAAATAAATAAAATTGTTGGGTTGAAACTAGAATTTGTCCTTATGTTCTTTGTCCCAGCTCTTCCTTGATTTCTTAAAGGTGAGTTACACAATTTTTTCACTACTTTTTGTGTCCCTTTTAAAATCATTAAGTGTTGCTATCGTAATGAGAAACTAGTCATCAAAATCTAGATTCCATTTTATCCTAAAGAAGGGGATCTACTCTAGCATTCATAAAATACCAACCTACTAAATCCTTACATACTTTGTCTTGGGTAAGGTATGGATCATGTAATGTAAAAACAAAGAAAAGGGGTTTTGTAAAAGGACGAACAAATATACAAAGTTAGGTGGTTTCTTTGGTCTACCCACTATTTCGGTGAGAATCATTAATTCAGACCTGGTCAATTTGAACATCAAAGACTTCAATGTGTCTTGATTCAAGGCTCACATACGTAGTGTCTTGTCAAACAAGACCATTAACCAATCATATCACCCCAGCTCCCTCGCATCACATGGCTTAGAGTTAAGAATATGTACACGAAACTGATTGAGGGGCTCGAGGCCTGACATGAGAGGTCTTTGTAGTAACCTCTTCCTATTCAATTTGTCATTTGTGTTTTCTAGAACGGTTTCTATGTCGATGTTTTGTTACATCGTTTCTCTGTTACAAGGAAGGTCTATGGAAAACAAGAAAAGGGTGGATAGCTTCGTAACAACCCTAAGGTCGACCATTGTTATAAATCTCCGCGTTCGAAATTCGTATTATAGGTAATGAATCTAACATTACCAGAAAAATCGTTGCAAAAAAAATAATAAGAAGCAATGTAGATAAGCTCGTAAATGTATCATGACCGATTCTAGTCTCTTGGATAAGAGGTAGCGTTTTATTTTTAAATATTTTATTAGTTCATTTCCTTTATTTATAAGGAACGACTACCAGGTTATGGTAACCACTATCCATCATTACAAGTATCTTGGTGGTTGAATTAGGCATCTCTGACTATTGATCGTTACTTTACTTACTATATATAATGTTTTATGGTCGGTCGTCATTATTTTTCCTGGTAATGATTTATTTTTCTAAAGATTATGTTATCACTTTCCTGTAAATTCCCCGAGGTTGTTATGAGGTAAGAAGAAACTTATGAGAGGTAACCTTAACCAAACGCTTGGCCGAAGCTAGCCCTACCGGTTTCAGAGAGGGATCTCTTTGTTAATTTTAGATTTGTTTGAGTTTTTGAATTTTAGGCTAGTTAAAAATATTGTAATCCCGAGTTGTTTTGTATTGTTTTTTGAATGAAATGGTTGAATGTCACTTACGCCTCTATTGGGCTATGGGGTATGTTTTAAAAGATAGAAGTCAAAGACAATTTTACAAGATTCATTTCACAGGGCAAGATAATGCAGACTTTGGATTCTTTAGAAATAAAAATAGTGTATAGCGAAGAGATATCGGAGTTAATAACAAAAAACATTTAAAATTTCATTGTTACAACTCGGAAAAAACACTTAAATCACATGCAAAGATTAGAGCAGTGCAGTGAAGGTAAATTATGCAACTTTAACTACTTTTTTAAAAATGTCAGATTAGAAGACAATATGAGTGAGAGGAAAAGAAACTTGTACACGGATAGAAGACTTCACCAACAATTGACACATAGGAATCTTGTTAAACTTCTCTTTGTATTACTAGAATGACTTCTTGATACAAAATTACAATAACTAGAGTTTGCTCGGGCATAAAGATCAACAAACCAGAGTACTTCTAAGTGGGAAATATTTATAATAAAGAAGTTACAAGCATTGTATCATCATAATGATCCGGGTCGTGATGGATTCTAAATTTAACTAACTAACTCAACAAGGTACAAAACTTTAGGGACTGCTAATGATGTGTTGAATTCTTCAAGATGATTTTGGGATGGTAGTTGGTGAGTCATATGCACGACTTTGTCTTATCTAATTGTTGATTGGACTTGAACACCTCATCTCCTAGATCAGATTGCATAGCTCTTCCAATCGTAGCTAACTGGGAATAATGAATTTGAGTAATCTATGATTATGTTTCATCCATCTCTGTGTACTATGAAAAATTTGGCCTAACGATGAACATGTATCGGATCTCGTGCTATATGTTGATGTTTGGCTGCAAAGTTTCTAAGAGCATATATGTTATGTTGCTGTATTCCCTAGAATTTCGAACTATCTTTGGCCACGGTGGACATCTTCTGTTTATAATTCGGAAGGGTCATTAACTTATCATTTAGGACCATTAAGTTAGATATACCTTTCTTACATGAGCTGATCTTACTAAAATCTTTGAACTCCACTGCATCCATAGTGGACTTTCTCTTCCAAGCTGCGGCATAAAGCCCTCTCTTGGGTCAAGCCCTCTTGACTTGAGGATGGTTTAGCATGTCACATCCTCAATCTTCAAATCTTCTAATTCTTCCTTGGTTTTTGAATTCATGAATCTAATGATCTCAGTGGCTTATGTGGGCATTTCTCCCAGCTCTCCTTTTCTTTTTTCAATAGCCTTCCTTCTCTTCTGTACCAGTTCCTTTTGCTCAAACATGATTTACTACCATAGGCCATATTTCATTTATGGATTTGGAGATATCCATCAAATATTTCCTTGGCCTCAATGAGTGTCTTGCTTGCCACTGATTTCTTCCGAAGCTGTTGCAATTCTTGTTTGAGTTTGTCTGATGTTTTCTTCTCCATGGAGTAGCTTGTTGGTGGGAGGACTTGAGTTGTTGAAGATCCTCAAAATCCTTTTTCAGTCTGCTAATCTTTGTCTCCTATAAGTCCATTTCTTCCATGGATTTAGCTGGTTCCACCAGTCTTTTCTAGAGATGTCATTGGAGTTGTTGAGACTACATTGTGGAGGTTTTCACAGATGTTGTGCTTATCGTTAGATGGAGCTGGCTCAATGGAATGACTTCCATAGAAGTTGATTTTTTCTTTCTCCTTCACTAATATTTCAAGTTCTGCTTCCATCTCCTTCAAGCTGTGCGATACGCTCCATGATTAACTTGAGCATCTCGTCCTTTTCACCTTACGTATTAGCCTCCTTTGCCTTTGCATCTTCCATTGGTGGTAGTTTTAGTTGTTTCTGACCCGGATGGTATATACGCATTTTCTTTAAGTATCTCTTATTTGCTTTCACATTGGTCATACGTCTTGAGGACCAATTCTTCCAGCGTTTTGAATTTTTATTATATTTTAGCGGGAAGGGATGATATCTTTTCTAACTTTAGCTATTACGAACATTACCGAGAGAGACACGAAGTTTAGTATGCGAGTAGAGGCGGAGTTGCCAAGGCGGGAAAACATTTCTCTAGTTTGCTGTGAGATCCATTTGTCGATGCAGTTGCACACATATCACGGTGTGGAACTTCGAATGTTGTCTTTGCTGGTGATGATTGCCTTTGGGTCAAGCACGGGCTGTAGAAAATCCGTAATGCATTCTACCCTTCTACGTATCAAGCGAAACAAGAGTCGTGTTTATTGTCATGGATGTCTGCTTCCAGGAAATTAGAGCATAAATTGTTGATTTGGTCCAGCGATTTGATTTTCTCTTCTTAGTCAAATCCATATTTCTCAAATATGCTCAACTTGACGCCTCATTGTTTTGGCTGGTTGATTAATGAAGTATCAGTCTGCTTCTTGGATGAAGAAGAAGGTGTGATCTGCTAGTTGCTAGTGATAAGCGATGACTAATAATTTTTCATAGCTGTATCAGATTGGGTTCCATTTTCACTAGCCGTGTCAGTTGCAGGAGTGGGTTTCGGCCTCTTGGTATATAATTGGAAATCCTTGGCTGAGACTTAGGTGTGAGAAGGTGAGAATCCTTCACAGGCCTTTTCTCCTTTGGAAGCGTAGTGTGTTGTTTGTGAGACAATAAGAAGGAGACTTCTCTTGTCTCTTCAGTGTTCTCCCTCCGCTCTGTTTGATTTACTTAATTTCGATTTAGGTCTTGTTGAATGAACATAGAGATGTTTTATTATTTACCTCATCTCCGAGAAATGATCTACTTAAAGAAGGTCATATTTCTACAGGAAACTAACGTCAAACTTCATTTCCTTAAGAAACACATGCCTTGCCTCTTCCTTGGCGCCTCGGTTATTATAGATAAAAGATCCTATTTGCCCCTTAATTACGAGTTGTTGTTTCTTTTTCAAAGACACAAAGTGTATGTCGCCTAAATTTATCATTTGTCTTATGTATTCCGGGGCAAATATCCTCACGGGAAAATACCTGGGCAACTTGTATGGAGATAAATCGCACCCATATATTGATCTTAATGTGATTTTTGGTAGGAATGCAATCTCCAGATTTTGCAAGGTAAGAGGTGTAAAATCCTCACGGGGAATTCCTCATTTAATGTGTGGTTATGAGTGCGCCATTGAGCATGCTCACCAACTTGGGTGGTAAAGCCGGTCGATAATTTGTTAAAGCGAACTCTATGAAATTTTGCACGGCGTGAGGGTGCAGGTACCGCTGCTGACTTCTAGTCCTTGTCCATTTACGCATCGAAGAGAACCTATATGCACGAAAGTGAACATGTAAACAATATGTCGGAGGAGTATCGGAACATACCCTCTGTGGTGAAATTTATGAACTGCTTGTGAATGTTGTCCTTTAAAAAGGTGTTGTAATTGAATTGAGTGGTGGGCATTTCCTCGGTAGAGAAAATGGAAAAACCTAATATGGGTTCATCCACCCATTCATTTGAAAAATAACCAAGCAGAAAATAGAGTGATGAAATGACTTGGTTTCCCTTTTTTTTGAGAATAGGGAGGAAGGATATGAGGGATTTGATTTGGGAAGTTGAGGAAGGATATGAGGGATTTGATTTGGGAAGTTGAGCGTCCTGTGGGAAGAACAATTCAAATATCTGGGCTCTTTGAGGAAAAGCTAATTTATGGTATAACTCTTTTATGGTTTCAAGATTGAAAGGGGAGGCAGATTCAGTTCTGGGTATCTACGTCATCTGATCAATGGTCTATGGGGTGATGAAGAACAGAGTTTCTCCTGATGAAGAGACTATGACTCTCTAGTCAGAAAGGTAGTGGGCCTTATTATCCCCGATATCTAGGGATAACTAGTAGATCATGTCTCGAGGCCAACAGGTCCTAGACATGAAGTGTCGAGAGCAGGATTGACCTAAGCATGGCCCTGGAGGGCCCATCTTTCTTCTTCGCCAGACTTGTCCTGTCAGCAGCAGTAGCTTCCATCACCATCGACTTGCACTTGCATCGGAGAGGACTCTTTCTCCATGAGGTAATTGGTCCAAGGTATCATGGTATGTGTCATGTTTGATCGTTATAACCTTCTTATATATGCATTAGGTTACTTTCATTTCTGATGACTGCTTGGATCTTACACTAATCAACTTGACCATTGTTGGGGTAATTGGTGGGGTGACTTAGGAAGCTGATATTCATGGGTTTTGGTTAGCCACCAAGGGGGATTTGCAGAGCCATCGTCCGCTCCCACCATTTTATCATTTTACATCTTATCTCTCGCACATCCATCCCTTTCCCCTAGTCCGGCCATTAGGATGACCTTTTGAGGGTTACACTTTGTCTTGTGGGAAGAAGGGGCTAAAGGCCCAGGGGGTAAAAGCAACTGGTAAAAGATGAAAGCCATAGGAAATAAAACCTAGAGATGCTTCGCCCAGGGGATCCCCGAGAAGGCAATAAAA
>SNQJ01S0051030.1:0-46309 GCA_010110895.2 Picea sitchensis
GAGAGAGAAGTGGACTAGGAACCTCAAACATCACACATTGCGGAAAACACAAAAAATGATAATATCCTCATATCTGTCATAGTCTAATAAAGTTTCGGATCACATTCAAAATAAAAGGAAATGGTCCAATTGCACAAGAGAACTTTGAAAGAGTATTAACTATTAAGATCAGAATAAGATTTTGATAAGTCCATTTCAAATATCTTATACTCAAAACTCAAAGTTACAAAATACAATAAAAAAATGTCTTTGAAATAGTTCTCTGGAATTTCTCAAAATAATAATGTTTGTTACAATCTTGGAAATTTAAAGGCATTCATCCATAAATGGATTGGGATTGGGGCTCGCATGGACCATAAAATATATGTAATAAGTATGAAGAAGAGGGAGGAATGTGGAACAAGGCACACGCAACAAAGATATGGAAATAAGACAAAAAGGAAGTTATCAGAATTCAGACATATTTTTCTAATGAAAGAATAAATACAACTGGATGAATTCTGAGAAGGAAGAAAGTATGTAATCAATATAGACTTACTGTTATGGAGTCTCTCCTTTTTTAATTTGTTTACTGATGCGCCTTTTTTTTCTTTGCTCGTTGCATTTATGTGGTTGGTTGTAACCCCTTCCATTGGAATCTCATAAATCTTGATTAGAGATTTGTTTAACCATTCTTGAATATATTCCCTTAAAGGAGAAACGGGTACTTCCTACTTAAATTTGATATTTAATAATTCAATTTAAATTGATCTATGGTCAATAGATAAATTTTGTAATGTAGTCTCAATGTTTCCCTTTCTATTTGTATATTGCACAAGCCAAATATCAATATTATCATAAGTACATTCCACCATACTATCAATTTTTTTTGCTGATAATTTTTTCAAGGTTTCAGCTTGCTCCTCAAACTGTTGCCTAGTCATGAGCATTGAATTTGATATCAAGTTTGGATCTGCCACTTCAACAGTAGTACCTACAATATCTAACCCAATAAATTTTGAGTATGCCTCTGTCTTTTTGTGTGATAACTCATTAAGTTGACTTAATAATCCTCTTAATGTATTAATCATTTCAATCCAACGTGATTTTAATTGTTTCATGCGACTTTGAGAAGGCAGTATTCTTGTTTTCTCCTTTGTTTCGTCATTGTTGAGACTTTTGCAGTGAACATGGAAATCTTGTTTGGACTAAATCCTTCATCATTTTTTAAAATCTGCATTCAAATATTCTTTAGTATTTTGTAAACTAAGCCCGAGAGAAGAAAATATTTTTGCCAAGTCCCATATATCTAAAATAAGTGGCATTCTTTTATTTATATTTTCCTCCACAAAATTTCAAGTAACAGTGAGTAAGCTTGAGATTCCTTTTAGTCTTAGAATTGACTCAGGGTTACTTTGAAGAATTATGTCAAGTTGAATCACAACAACAAGGGTGGACAATATAGGTGGAGGCATAAAAGTTGCTTCCAATTCTTTGATTATTTCCTTAAACCTGGTATTTTCTTCCTCCATATTGACCATTAAGACATCTAGTGCATCCCCTGTAACCTTATGAATTGAAGATCATTTTGATGGAAGCATATCTCTGAGATCAATAGTGGAATGAGCTTTTCCCTTTTTATTCTTCGAAGTTCTTTCAAAGATTAATTTCTTTGAAGGCTTATCAAATAATTCATTATGTACGAAAAAGGTTTCTTCATTAGAAAAGACTTCATCTTGGACAACAAGTGTGGCGGAAAACTATATATTCTCTTGTGCTCATTCCTCTTCATCTGGGAACTAGATATTTTCAATATCAACATCTAAATCCATATCATCAAGCGAAATATCATTTTCAAGTATGTTTTGTCCTTCCTGTCCCTGTTAAGAATTAATTATTTTCCTTTTCACTTTCAATTTATGAGGGTTTTCTAAATTTCCTCGAGGAGGATTTCTCTCTCCATCATTGCCCAAAGTATTATTTGAGGGTTTTCTTTGTTGAGCCATTGCAAACTAAGAATTTGATTTAGGGAAAACACTTATGTGAGAAACAATGGGAGATTTGGCACTTCTTTCACCTGAGGGTTTTCCCCTTTGCTTACAATGCTTTGTAGTACTCACTATCGTCTCTATATCACCAAAAAACTTATTTGTATCTTGAACAGGAGGGTCATGACCATCTCCTTCTTCTTCTCTAAATATAAGGGTATTAACTAATGCGGGACTCAGTCCGATTGATATCATATGGTTATAAAAAAGGTGGTTAGGATCAAACCCCGCACATTTTAGATTATACTGGTCAATATGTGAAGCATATTCGTCAATCTTAGCAATTCCTCTCAACATAATTTCACCTAAATTCCAAGGCAAAGGAATAAATTTGTTTTTCCTTTTTTTTCATAAAAAAAATGAAACCATAATTTATAATTCCTTGCTACCTTTATAATAAACAATTTATCCGACACATAATAAGGAAAAAAGACAGGTTTTTTACAAGAACGTAAAATCTTGATGCTATTATAATCATCCATTTTCTCTAGAACTCCTTATGTATTTACAAAATCAAATTCTTCCAATGAAAGTCTAGAAGTACCCTTTCCAAAGAGAAATTTCTTGAATTCAGACACAAAATCATTATATACTTCAAAAAAGTAGTGAATAACCTTTTATCTCCATAGATTATGATACCACATAGTCACATGTTCGACCTTTGAATTTACCCTCTTTACAATACTCAAGCCTTTAAAAATATGGCAGTATGTAATGGAAAATATGAGATAAGAAGCCATGTATAAATTTTTCTCATTCTTAAAATTCATTAATTGAGCAGAAATTTAATTAGATATAATCTTCACACAGTCGAAGACAACATTTTTCATGGATAGTAAAATGTAGAATATATAGAGAAAGTCGAGGAATAGTCGTGTAGAATCTTGACTAGTGATTCTTGTAAAAATCCAAACAATTTCTCAATAAGGGTCTTTCAAAGAACTGACCTGGATTTTGGATAAGTCTTGTGGTATTGTTGTAGGGTCTTGCAAATATTCCTACAGGAGCTCTATTCCATTATTTCTTCCCTTCAAAAAAATTATAGGTTCGTCTCCTTTGTATGTTATATTTGACTATGGTAGTTTCAATGTTTTCTTGAAGACTGAAGGTGCTAATGAAATAGGGGAGTCATTTTGTAATGGAATTGTCCTTATGTTCTTAACAAATTTGTCTATGCACCAAGTGATAGTATATTTGCAGTTGAAAACTTCGGGCACACAACTAGCTAGGGTTATCCCTGACATCCAAAATTTATTGTTGTGTCTATATAGCGATGTTGAATAATACCAATATGATCTCGACCAATGGTAATTGTGATATTCTCTAGCAAACAAATTCAAAGTATCCCCACATAATTGTTGTTTTCTCTCAGCCATCTTTACCAGGTTGATGCAATTATTCGTAATACCACTTAGAACAATGATAAAACCACGTTCAATAATACTTGAATCATTTTCTCAATGGAAGATTTAATATGGAATAAATGTGATTCCCTCGAGAAAAATTTCATTAATAATGAGATTTTCAAAATTCAATTTTAGTAGTTAAGTTCGTAGTATCAGCATTAAATTTAACTTGAGAAGTGTGAAATAAATTGGAAACGTCATGGCGGGGAGTCGGGGTGAAAGAAATATTCAAATGAAATTGAAATTCCACCAACCCGCGAACCCGTTGTGAAAGGAAAAGCAGTTAACTGTTGGTACCTATCGGATGAACTTACAAAAATGGAAAGATACATAATTATGATTCTGGGAGTCCGCGGAGAAAGAAAAAGGAACTAAGTGTTTCTAGAGGGTTTATGGAAGACACAAAGATATACCATGAGTTTGCAAGTCTGCCAACCCGCTAATCCATGAATATAATAATGTGACTAAATATGGCAGAAAATGTAGGCTTCGGAAAAGAGAAGTGAAAATGGTATGACACAGAAATATTGTAGGACCACAACAAGCTTAGAAGAAGAATTTTTATGTATGGAAGAGTGAAAGAAAAGAAAGGTATAGGGGTCAACAATAATTTATGTGGCCTTGGACAATAAGCAAGATGAATATCAATCCCCTGTGATTGAAGTGGAAGGTAAGATCAATAATCAACCTATAACAATTTTAATTGATTATGGAGCTAGCCATAGTTACATAAATGCTAACATTGTCGAAAGATTTCACTTGCAAAGGATTAAGCATAAGACTTGGTTAGTTCAGTTAGCCACGGGGCCTAAGAGGAAGATCAATGAGTTGGTTAAATATTGTATGATAGATGTGAATGGACTCAACACAAAGGTAGATGTAAACATCATACCATTGGGTTCATATGATTTTCTAATTGGCATGGATTGGTTGGAAAAACACCATGTTTTCCTAGACTTTTACAACAAGACAATCACATGTCTTGATGAAGAAGGGAAGCAAGGCAAGGTTCAAGGCATTCCAAGAGATGTAGCTATTAGAGAGATTTCAACTATGGAGTTGAAAATGAGTTTCAGGAGGGGATGTCATATTTTTGCATTCTGTTATCCCCATTTTGTGGATAACTAAGGACATCATTTCTTGAGGCCCTCAGGTTGCAGATATGGAGTGTCGAGAGACTACATGACCAAAAATACCCTTTTGCACAAATGGGAATCCCACTCACCACTACAGATGGTCACATGTTTGCAGATGGCATCCACCACATTAGTTGGCTTCCAGAAGGCAATGGGCCTTGCTCCATGAGGTACAAGTCAGTATTATGGTGAGAATCATATCAATAATTAAGCCATTTTATTATGTTGTATATTATATTGCTTTAGATTTCATGATATATGCTTGGACATTATGCCTTTTGCCCTGCTTCACCTTGGTGGTTGAAATTGTTCCCTAGTAAGTGGTCTTCCGTGGGAATGGGTTTTCTACTAGGAACCCCATTAATGAGCCATTTTATTGTTCCTGACCATACTTACTACTTCCCATCATTCTTCCCCTCCATTTCCTTATCTCTTGGGATTTTAGGGTGTACTAACCGAAGAAGGGGTTGTCCCTCATTTTATGGGAATAAGGGGCTGAAGGCCCATAGGGGTTGATGTTGGGAAAAAGATAGAAGCCTTATATAAACCTTCTAGATGATTCACCCAGGGATCACCCAAAAAGAAATGAAACACTTATCTTTGAGTAAAAGGGACCCACAATATAATAAATAATGCTTAACAGGTTATTTGAAGGATAGGAGGTCTCATCACGAGTCGACCTATTACGTCCATGAATATATAGTGGTATGAAATTACCATCATATCGTCACCAAACCAGGGTAATGGCTCTCAGTTGCATGGCTGAGAGAAAGGGAGTCTCATCATGAGCCAACCTTCTCATTTCCACTAGGTGTTTGTGGGTGACTTTGCCATCATGTGGTCACCACGCCAAGGAAGTGACCTTCAATCTCTCCTTATGCTATATTGAAAGAAAATACAAAGAAAGAAATATAAAAGGCAATTGATGGGCTTGGAAAAAGTGCATTGCGGACGAAGGTACCACTCGCCCTCTACAAAGGCACCCATGAATGAGACACTATGACACCTTGTAAGTCATGAGCCCTATGCCCATTGAGTCTTGACCCCAACCACTTCATCCACTTTACATGGCTTATAGAGGGATCTCTTGGAAGCTCTCCTTGACCCAGGGAAAGATTTATCCAACAGGACACCTCGTCAACCCTTCCATATTCAAGCTTGACAAGTGATCTGAAAACGGGCGAGTACTTACTCTACACAAGTTTTCAATTAAGAAACGTTTTCTGACTAAGTATTTGTACAAGGATTTAAGGTCATATGAATCCATGATTAACCATTCTTTTAAACAATAATACATAACACACATGAAATCAAAATGGAATAAGCATATGAAAATACAAGAGAGAGACAACCAATGTTGGTAACGGAGTTCACCCCTCTTGGGCTACATCTTCAGACCTGCTTCAATTGGAATACAAATCGCTTTCATTCCTTCTTCAAAAGATGTTGGGACCTTCCCATAAGTGATTACATAAGAGATGCCTTCTCCTTTAGTGAGGATTCGAGAAGAATACTCACACTCACATCTCTCCATACATCAAGAAGGATAATTCCTTACATGAATAAGTCTCACAATGCTTAGGAGTAGTAGCACTATGGCTTTCTAACTCCACTTATTAACTCTCCATTACTCTCCTCCCTTTCAAAGGGCTTGCATAAGGCATTATATAATTTTTCCTCACTCCCTCTTAAGAAAGAGAATTAACTCCTAGATCCACAATAATAGGATCTAATTACAAAAGAGGAAAGACAAGATCCATGAATGTAGAATCTCAAACTATCTTCAAGTACATAATGGGAAAAGTCTCAAAACCACCCAAAGACTCTTCATACATGTCTTTGATTCTCTCAACCTATAATTGAGAAAAATGGAAAATTGGTGTGAGGTGGTTTCTCACATAAAAACCAATTTCCAAATTATAATTTAATTAAAAATACACGAGTCTAATTTCCCTCGCAAGTATTAATCATTTTACATCAATAATGAATAATAATGTATGAGTTTTTCAAAATCTCATAAAGCATAAATAATATGCATGAGAATCTTATAAATCATAAGAATGCATGAGACCCTTTCCTCACAAAGAATTAATAAAATGCATGAGAAATATATAACTCAAAACATATAAGTTTACCACGTTCACCACTCTGCAAATCAACTTGGTGAACACAGTAAAGTCCTTCCCTATGTGGAAATCCATCCAGATCAACAATTTACATGGTGTCTTTGAGAAATTAATTGTTTGATATAATGATATTTGATACACATGATTACATGGATTATTTATTGATTGGATTCACTTATCATGATGTTATGACTTGAGATCCTTGGAGGGCGTTCTCATTTGTCTTTGCGGGACCTAGTTGGTAGATATTTTTGGGAGAACAAGCCTACCTTGGGCTTCCATGGGGAAACAAGCCCACAGGTTGGATGTTAGGGGCCCAAATTCTGGATGAGAGAGATCAGACTTGTAAGACCTTGATGATGACTTGGATGGCATAGCCCATCCCTCACTTTCCAAACGATTTTCCCAGGAGGGGAAAAACGTCCTATTTTTTATCTTGGCATCATGCTTAGGGGACTAGGTGTTATAACCCTAATTTGCACCAGACATGCTTACCTAGCATCAGGCCATCTCATATTCCTTCTTTGCCAAGCTAATACTAAACAACTCTTCTTAAAAACACCCTTTTTAAAGGCACACACACCCTTCTCCACTACAAGCTGTGTGTACACTCTAGCTGACCCACTACAACTCGTGTGTACCTACAAAAGCACGAAAAATGGAAAGTTGTTGAGGAAACACACAGTTTTGGGTAAGTTAACTAAACCTTTCGACCATGCATGGCCAATCACTCTACCAAATACCTATCTCCTTCTAGCCTATAAAAGAAGGGGTAGGGGTCCCATTTGAAAGGAGGAAAATCATAGTAAAGAAACTCTACCCGAATTAGCATTCTCCTTGCCTCAACCTTTTTCAACTATTGTGTGAAGAGAAGCATATAAAGAAGCAGTTGGAGCACAGTTGAAGAGGAGCCCAAGACCAGATTCGAGGAGCAGTGGCTGATCTCACTATTGTAAGGTATTCTCATGAGATTAATAAAATAAGTACTTTTCCCATCCCGTCATATGAGGTTTTCATTGTTTGAATATTGATTACATGTTGATTAAATCTCTAACCCATTAGTTCATAGATCAAAAGCATATGGAGTTCTTCATTTATCTTTTGTGAATGCAGGTCAACATTGGAAGGAGAGTTGCAGTCGAAGAGCGACCAAGCGTGAAAAGGTATCGACATCGAACACGGAAAATAAGGTACGACAACTTGATCTCTTTAACCTTGTATTTTCATATGAATAATGGGGTTTAGGCATGGGATGATGGTAGAAATTAAGAAGATTTAGGTTTTATCATGCATGCAGAAATGACCAAAATCTTCCTACTTTCTACCATCATCCTATGCCTAAACCCCATTATTCATATGCAAATACAAGGTTAAAGAGATCAAGTTGTCGTACCTTATTTTCCGTGTTCGATGTCGATCCCTTTTCACGCTTGGTCACTCTTCGACTACAACTCTCCTCCCAATGTTTACCTACATTCACAAAAGACAAATGAATAACTCCACATGCATTTGATCTATGAATTAATGGGTTAGAGATTTAATCAACATGTAATCAATATTCAAACAATGAAAACCTCATATGGAAGGACAGGGAAAGTACTTATTTTACTAATCTCATGAGAATACCTTACAATAGTGAGATCGGCCACTGCTCCTTGAATCTGGTCCTGGGATCCTCTTCAACTTTTCTCCAACTGCTTCTATATATGCTTCTCTTCACACAATAGTTGCAAAAGGTTGAGGCAAGGGAAATGCTAATTCGGGTAGAGTTTATTTACTATGATTTTCCTCCTTTCAAATGGGACCCCTACCCCTTCTTTTATAGGCTAGAAGGAGCTAGGTATTTGATCGAGTGACTGGCCATGCATGGTCGAAAGGTTTAGTTAACTTACCCAAAACTGTGTGTTCTGTCAGCAACTTTCCATTTTTCGGGCTTTTGTAGGTACACGCGAGTTGTAGTGAGTTAGCTAGTATGTACACGCGGGCTGTAGTGGGTCAGCTAGAGTGTACATGCGGGTTGTAGTGGAGCAGGGCATGTGTGCCTTTAAAAAGGGTGTTTTTAAGAAACGTTGTTCAGTACTAGCTTGGCAAAGAAGGAATATGAGATGGCCTGATGCCAAGTAAGCATGTCTGGTGCAAATTAGGGTCATTTCTGATGCCAGGTAAGCTTTAGGTTATACCATGACAATTGTACTGCCAACTTGAGAGACGAGATCTAGAACTCTATAGGAAAGACTTCTTACAGCTCGTAAACGAGTTGAAAAGCTGAGAATTCAGTTGCAGTCTTAACAAACGTTCGGTAGGCCCATAATGCTGAGTATAATGGGGTAGGCCCATAATGGGGTTTTATCATGCATGTAGAAATGACCTAAAGCTTCCTACTTTCTACCATCATCCCATGCCTAAACCCCATTATTCATATGAAAATAAAAGGTTAAAGAGATCAAGTTGTCGTACCTTATTTTTCGTGTTCGATGTCGATCCCTTTTCACGCTTGGTTGCTCTTCGACTGCATTTGATCTATGAATTAATGGGTTAGAGATTTAATCAACATGTAATCAATATTCAAACAATGAAAACCTCATATGGCGGGACGAGAAAAGTACTTCTTTTATTAATCTCACGAGAATACCTTACAATAGTGAGATCGACCACTACTCCTCCAATCTGGTCCTGGGATCCTCTTCAACCGTGCTCCAACTGCTTCTGTATATGCTTCTCTTCACACAATAGTTGCAAAAGGTTGAGGCAAGAGGAATGATGATTTGAGTAGAGTTTCTTTACTATGATTTTCCTCCTTTCAAATGGAACCCCTACCTTTTCTTTTATAGGCTAGAAGGAGCTAGGTATTTGGTCGAGTGACTGGCCATGCATGGTCGAAAGGTTTAGTTAACTTACCCAAAATTGTGTGTTCTGTCAACAACTTTCCATTTTTCGTGCTTTTGTAGGTACACACGAGTTGTAGTGGGCCAGCTAGCATGTACACGCGGGTTTTAGTGGGTCATCTAGAGTGTACACGCGAGCTGTAGTGGAGAAAGGTGCGTGTTCCTTTAAAAAGGGTGTTTTTAAGAAGAGTTGTTCAGTTATAGCTTGGCAAAGAAGGAATATGAGATGGCCTGATTCCAGGTAAGCATGTCTGGTGAAAATTAGGGTTATAACAGATGCCCCCTAATGTGTGAGGTCAAAAGAGCATCTGATGGCTGCAATACATTATTAATCTTTATCAATGTACCAAACCAGTGAGCCCAGGGACCAGAATTCGGGAGGTGCCATCTGCAAAATAACAATTGTCTCACCAAGGCGGGCATACCCATGCTCGGTATGAAATAAAATCATGGCTGCCAATCAAATACACTGTAGATCCATGTCATATAACTATATAAAGTGTATCCGCGAGCAATACATAGTGGATCTACATCTCGAAATAAAAAATATATACATGTATAGTATCCATCTTCTAGAAGCTGATAAGGCCTGATGGCTGGAGATGAGGTCTTCAAAGCTTGAGCATCAACTTAAAAATCTTCAAAACTCAGGTAGGATTGTAATATGAGTGTACGAATTCACTACCTAGAGGTCTTCGACGGCTCGTCGGGCATGGAATAGAGGATCTTGATGATCAGATTGAAGGCTTCATTGATTTCAAACAAAGACTTGATTGGACTTTCGGGATGGTCGGGCATGAGGGAAAGAGACAAACTGTAGAGGGGCTGACTCAGGCTTGGTAAAAAATTCCCTTGGACAATAGCATGACAAATGATGAGACTCAAGCAACATGGAATTGACATAAGTTCACGATGCAGGAGGCAACGCAAACTCTCCATATGTTTGGAAGAATAACCAAACGGAGGAGGACACAACTCTATGTAGCGAGAACAACTTCCTAAGGTCATATTAAATCCCAGAGCTTGACGAACAAATGGAAGGATGTGCTTTTTCCAAGGGTGACTCATTGTGCTGCCAATAAAAAGAAAATACTTTTCCCTTCCTCTTTTTGGGTTATATTTGATTTTTTTTTGTCTTTTTCAATAATCTTGGAAAAAGAATAAAATAATTCTACGTTACAAAGGAGGAACAAGTATCGCAAACATACTAGTTCTAGGCGCACAGACAAGACTGATGTTCAGAGCAAGGACACTCGGAAAAATCCCTCCCGGGGTCAAGGTGTCAAGACACAAAGGCACAATGCTACAAGGCTTGCGTTATGAGGCATGCTTTAGATGGTTTAGTTGAGAGAAACATGGAGCCGACATTAGGCCAAAGACGCGGGAATGAAAATGTGGTTAACAAGACACAATGATAATGTCCTTCGATGTAAGTTTAACAAGCCCAGACAAGGTAAGCTCGGCATTTTTTCATTTTTAGAGAGTCTGAAAAATTGTAAAAGGAGACTCCATTGGGGTACCTTTTTCGAAGGTAGTCTAGTTGGCTTGAAAAAGGGGTAAACTAGCACCTAAAAGACGTCTATTCAAAACCATTTTAACGTGTGTGATAAAAACAAGATCACTCGGCAATTTTTTCATTTTTAAGGAGTTTGAAAAAAGATTAAATATGGACTCCATCAAGAATTTTCTTCTGGACCATTTTAATGAGTGTGAAAGAATAAGGTCACTCGACGATATTTTCAATTTTAGGGAGTATGAAAAGAGCTTAACTATGGACTCCGTGGGGGTTCCTTTTTCATAAATTTAGTCCCTCGGACCAGAAAAACAGTTAAAATTATACCTGAGAATACTCTTCTAGAGAACCTAGGCTCCTAGAGTATACCTTTGTTCGTACAGTTGACCATCCGGACTGAAAAAGGGGTAAACTACTGCCAGACAAACATGACTTCAAATTTAAGTTTAGAGAGTGTGAAGGTCAACAAGATCGCTCGACAATCTTTTCACGTTTAGAGGGTATGAAAAGAGCTTAAAAGAAGACCTGTTAAGTTTTGGGAGTCCCGAGGGTGAGGTCAAGAGTGATAAGGAATCATGAAAATGAGGCTCAAACTCGTAATCAGGAAAAACTAGTAAGGACTCCCGAGCCTATAGTCGTTAGTGACAACATGGACACCAAAGTGCAACCAGGATCTACCCAGGGCATCCATGTTAAGGTAGGCTCTACCACTAAAGTACGACACTCCTAAAGCAACAATGATGGTTATGTGTCGCAACTCAGTGGGATCGATCCTACAACAAAGAAGAAAAGACAACAAGATGTAGAAAGTGGAGGTGGAATCCTATCTTAAATGCAACGAGTTGGAAAAAATGGTTTTTTACCAAAAGACCTTGAAAACGACCCAAAACTCCAAAACGTTTCCCAATACCCAAAGAACACTTTTCATGACAATCCAAAGAGTAGGATCATCAACGCGGTACACTCCATTTAACTGAGCACAACCAGTTGAGCATCTAAATATACCCGGAGATGAGAAATACCATGCGACAAAGCGTCACACAGCAACTCTAGAATTGCACTGTATTCGACAGCATTGTTTGTGGTGTCACCTAAACATATACCTTATGAAGATAACAACTAGCCTTGAGGTGTGTAAATTACCCAAGCTGCGGAAGCAAGCCTCCGAGTGTGTCGGATAGCGCTATCCACAAACCCAACGAACACCTCTGATTCACTTGACATTTGCCATAGTGAAAAAGACGACATCAAAAGAACACGTCCATAAAACCAAAAAGGGTGAAGACTAAAAACGCAAATGTACAGGAACTATACATATGTTACATAAAGTTACCCAAGGTGACCTACCTATGATTAATACTTCTTGAGGTAGAGCCCATTTCTAGGCTCTACCAAAGCATTTCCCTCAAAGCCTACCAGATGACAAGCGCCCTTTTTTAGAACCTCTTCTACAATGAAACGTATGAACCACATGGGTTTGAAATTGCCTGCCCCCAGGGGGTCCTTATCTTGGTCATAGAACAAGACAAGGTCGCCTTTCGAGAAAATATGAGGACGAATGGACCGATCATATTGACACTTGACTTTTTATTTGTGAGCCTCGTTGTCCAAGGCTGCATCCGGATGCTACTCGAGGTATAATAAATGCTCTTCAAGCGGTGAAGTGTCTGGAAACAATTGTACTGCCAACTTGAGAGACGGGATCTGGCACTCTATAGGCAAGAATTATTCCAGCCCATAAACGATTTGAAAAGGTGAGAAACCAGTTGCAGTCTTAACAGATGTTTGATCAGCCCATAATGTCGATTATAACATCAAATTCCAATTTGACTTGGTCGAATTGATCATTCGTTGTAGGATGGTCTTAAGATATTTATTGACATCTTCCACCTGACCATTCACTTGAGGGTAGTAGGGTGATGAATGTTCTTTCCTCAACCCAAGCTTTGATGTTAACTCGGTCATCATTGTGTTCTGAAAGTGACTACCATGGTCAGTGAAAATCTCTCTTGGGACGCCGAACCATGCTATAATCTGGTTAAACAAAAAGAGGGCGGTAGTCTCACCATCATATTTGAACGTTGGCATAGCTTTGACCCACTTGGTGAAGTATTCTACTACTACGATGATATAAAGATGCCCCCTTGCTAAAGGAGGGTTGAAGGTAGTGTAATCAATCCCCCACTTGGTGAAGGAGCCAACAGTGATGACGGGAAACATGGGAGCGGGATGTGCCCTCATCTTCCATGAGAAGATTTGACATGAGTGGCACTTCTTTACTGATGAGATACAATCTTTGATTAGTGTCAGCCAGAAGTAACCAGCTCGTAGAATCTTTTGGGTTGTTTCCAACCCAGAAAAATGACCGCCACATGCTTTAGTATGACAATCGTTAAGCACGATTTCAGCTTCTTCATGAGTGAGGCACAGACGAAGGATGCAATCTACACCTCGACGATATAGAGTATCTTCAAGTATGAGATAGTTCTTGGCCTGATGGCGTATAAGGTGATGCTCATCATGAGAAGCAGAGGTGGGGCACTTCAAAGTCTGGAGATAGACAAGTATATCTTCATACTAGGGGTCCGAAGATTCTATCAAAAACATGTCTCCTTGAATAGGCGACTCTTGGGGTATAACATCACCTGACTCGACCGGAAGTTCCGAGATGAGTTCCGCAAAGACTGGTGACTTTTTGGATTTCGCCAAAACGAAATCTAAGTCAAATTCCTAGAGGAAAACTATCCATCTACTGATATTTCCACCGATTACCCGTCGTGTCAACACGTATTGAAACGGATTCACAATGGCAATGATGGTGGTCTTGCAAACAAAATATAATGATGGAACCGTTGGACAGCATGAACTGTTGCCAACGCAAGTTTTTCAATATGAGATTAATTGAGTTCCGGTCCAACCAAGCCTCGGCTCAGGTAATAAATCACATATTCTGAGAGAAAACCATCCTCCTGAACTAAGACCATGCCGATGGTTGAATCTGCTATAGCCAAGTACAATAAGAAATCCTTGTTATAATTGGGTGGCCGAAGCAGAGGGGCAGTTTTGAGGGCACGTTTCAACGCTTCGAAGGAGCATTGAGAGGCTCCATCCCAATGAAAAGGAACGTCCTTCTTCATTAAACACATAAATCCCTTTGTGATATTGGCATAGTTTGCGATGAAATGCCGCAAAAAGTTCACTTTTCCCTGTAAAATTTGAAGTTGAAGGATTGTACGTGGGGGAGGCAACTGAACTATTGCCTCAACCTTGAGAGGATCGACCATGATCCCTGTTCTTGAAACTATGAAACCTAGCAGACGGTATGGTGTCACGCAAAAACTGCATTTGTTTGGATTCAAGCGAATCCGAAAGTAGCGACATCGCTCAAAGATAAGTCGTAGGTGTGTGGGATGACCAGTTCTCTTACGAGATCGTGATGCTAAATCATCTAGGTAGGCCTTGACGATATGTTTGAGATCGTGGAAAGCAAAAGACATGGCCCGATGAAAGGTAGCTCCAACATTTTTCAAACCAAAAGGCATCTTACGATATGTGAATGTACCCCATGGACAAATGAATGTTGTTTTGTGTTGGTCTTCGGGTTTGATTTGTATTTGATTATATCCCGAAAAACCATCCATGAAATAAAAGGCCTCGCAACCTGCGCATTCATCGATTATCTGGTCAATAAATGGTGTGGAAAAATTATCTTTTGGATAGGCTTTGTTCAAATCACGGAAGTCCGTACATATGCGAATCATACCCTATTTTTTGTCAACCGACACAAGGTTTGACACCCATTGGGTCAAATGGATGGGGTAGATAAAACCCGCCTTGAGAAGTTTCTCTATTTCAACCTTAATAGTTGCTGCTTTCTTAGGATTAACCGGACGAAGCTTCTGTTGAATCGTCTTAGCGTCAGGATAAGTCATGATTTCATGTTCAACAATTTTTTGATCGATCCCTGGCATTTCTTCGTAAGACCAAGAAAAAATGTCACGGAATTCCTTAAATAAATCCGTGTAGATTTGAATCTCTTCGGGGGAGCAGTCATCTCCAACGAAAAAATTCTCCACGATGCTAGGGGTTCTGGAGATGTTAATAGGTATAGTTTCGGCAATGGTTTCCATATTACCCTCGGCATAAACAACATGCGCAGCCAAAGGATTGATAGGACAAGACCTATCTCCAGTCATAGTCAAAGTGAATTCCCCTGCTTCAATTATGCTTAACTCTGGGAGGAAGTAAAATCTGTGATGGAGATCATCCCAGGGTTTATCTGGACTAGTCATTGCTTCAATGATTGCTTCGTCTGAGGGAAAGACTAAGTCTAAAGAATATGTATCAGCGAGGGAACCTTGAGCGCAAATAGGCTCTAGAATCAGATCTAACTCTTGTGTGGGAGTCGGATTGGGGTCGGTGGAAGCTTGCTGGACTAAAGAGTACACCACTTATGTCGCAGACAAGGGCATGGACATACTATGTTGCCCTATCCCTTCCATCGCGGCCGATGGGGAAGGAAGAATCCACAGATCGTTGAAGTAAGTTGTGCGAAATGACAAAACTTGGAAAATCTCAACCTTATGGTGGTCAGATATGAACTTAACATTGCCTTGAGGAGGTGGGTAATCGAAAGTACCCATCAAAGGTGGGAATAAACCAACCCCTATGTTGACGACGTCGGGTTGAGGGTTATCAATCATTGGGACCGTGGATGTCACCAATGAAGGGTCTAGACGGGAGAAAGACAACTGATCAATGGTCACGATCTGGCCCTCGTGTGGAAACAACAAGACCCAGAAAACTATAGTGACTACTTCTTGAATAGCATAGGTCCAACTCCTCCCTAAAAGGAGATTGTAGTCGAGAGATGCGTCGACCACTTCAACCTCGACACACACGGTTTTCCCTCCTAACTGCACGGGAAAAGAGGGGATAATGCCATGTGGTCAGAACGAATGACCGTCAAAAGTGGTAAGAAGAGTAGGTGACGAAGATAAAGCAGGTTGGCCAATGGCCTTCCAACATGCCAAATACATTACACATGTTGAGGCACCCTTATCAACCACTGTGCGGAAAATGTTCCGAGTAAAATTTTCCGTGGTGTAAGCCACTACTATCTAGAATGCTATGTGGTAAGGGAGACGAGGTTTTAAGTCGGTTGTATCAAGCATGATCGTACCCAGATTACAAGTCTCGGCGGATCCTAAAGTGGCTAACAGAGCCTTTCTCTAGGAAAGGTAGATTTGGAGGACTTCCAAAGAAGACATTGCATAAGGGGTTTGAGACAAATCCTCCACCACAAAGTAGTTCTGGGCGGCCCTTGCATTTGGGTTGTGAGAAGCTTTCTTAAACGCACCTTTTGGGATGTGTGTCATGGTTTCGCCCAACATCTTCTCGATTTGGAGAGGAAGAGATGAGCTTTCATATTCTTTACCTTTCTCATAGGTGCTTGGCTTGTTGTAATCATGTGCTCTAGTCGATATATAGGCATCACCTTTCATCATATACACACTCGCAGATGCAGTATTGTTTGAAGATGGAGGGGGTCCTCGACTTCCCCCTTCCGCGCTTGTAGAGGCTTAAGTTATATTTTGGCCATGTTGAAATGGGTTTGTTAACACATCAGGTTGTTGTTGTGACAATAACTATTGGGCCTCTGCAAGCCGAGGGCACTGGTGAGTCGGGTGGTCTTCTGCGCACAGATTACATGGATACTTCGACTTCCTTTTTTCGGTGTTTCCCCCGCCAGAATTATTAGTGGGTTTATTATCCTCCTTACCCTTCTTACATTGTTTCTTCTTTCCATCAAGATGTTGGATGGCCTTCAGATTTTTCGATTGCACACTGTGTACATCCGACATTTGGGTAGGGGGAGCAGCCAAAACAATAGTCTGGCTGGCCGTTGTATGTTGTATAGACAATTGTTGCAATTGTTTCGTCAGTTGTTCAACGGGATTTGTTTGTGCTGAAACAACAATACCATCGGCATGTGGTCCAACTCTCTATCTGGTTTTATCAAGTATTCATCATGGCGCATCCGACAAGATTTCATATAGTAGACCAGACTGAGAATAAATTAGCTAAAGTTGTTGAGCTTGCATGATTGCATCTTCTTCAGAAAACACTCCCGACGTTGCAACGTCTTTGGATAACTGTGGGACCAAATACTTAAGGAACCACTCAAACAGGAATGCTGGTGGGACTGGCACCTTAATCAAACTCTTTCGGCATCTCCATTCTCAGATGTGATCAGAGATATGGTCCACTTTTTTATGTTCGAAATTGGCCAGCAATTCTGTGCCAGCATCATATCTCATAGGTAATTGGAAATGGTTTAGGAAATCCATTGCCAATTCGTCGAAGGAAGATTATCTTGAGCGGTCGAGCTCAATGTACCATTTCGCAGCACTCCCAGTGAGAGTACGTTGAAACAATCAAATTTGTATGGAGTCATCTTTCAATGAATTAGATGAGCACCAAAGGTGAAAAGTAGTCACATGATCCCCTGGATCTTCGTTAGGCTTGGCTTCGAACTTTGGTATTTCCGAAGGAAACTTCATTGGCATAGGGGGCCAACGTGGATCGTGACATATAGGGTCATTCAACAACCTTGTTAAGTCTGGAAAATGAAAGGTTGCCAGGAAAGGTAGTTTGGGTTTTTGGTGATAACAATGGAAAAAGGGGCCTGGAGTTTGACTGGCACTAGGTTGCCAAGAAAACTTTGGTTGCTGGCCCAGGTTCTGGTAAAAACCATGGCCATGACCAGTGTACGGATTCTGTGTTTGAGGAGACATCATCGGTTGATTCTCTAAATAGGATGTAGATGGTTGGGTGTGCATTACATTCAGAGGACTTTCTAAAGGGTTTCCCCATGCCAATCCCATGGGAATAGGTACTGCACCTTGCCCGGGGTTCCATTGGTTGTGAAAAGAGTTGCCCCCGATCAACATTCCTGACGAGGGAACTGATCCTTGCCAAGAATTTCAAGGTCCTGGTGCAGAAGAAGTTCCTGGGTTTGACCCTTGGGCAGGAATAGTACCCTGCATAGGATTAGGTTGTTCGTAACTGGGGTTGCCCCTAGTCGGGAAAGTAGTTGACGAGAGAGCGTTGTTACCAAACACACCAAAAAAAGAAAACGGTGTTGAACCTACTGGCATATTATGAGAAGGTGGTCCTTGACTCCCTGCTCCAAATGAACTATGGTTTGTGCTCGGCCCGGCGGAATGCTGGTGGGCACCGCCGAGCGAAGGAGACGAAGGAGGTATATGACCTCCTTCGTAAGGGAAACCATTAAAGGGAGCTGAAGTTCCCCCCATGGGTCCTTGCAGAGGAGCGTTAGAGCTCCCTGCCCCTAGACCTAAAATCTGTAAAGTGGAGTAGGAAAGTACAGGGCTTGTACCTGAGCTAGGCATCCCATATGAGAACAGAGGGCCTGTCGCACTCTGTGTGAAAGGAGCAGTGGTCACCGCCAAAGACGGGATCTGACCACTGCTCGAGGTAGAGGCAGTCGAGACCATGGTGGCTTGGACCGACGACATTGGGTTAGGAAGTGGAACACCCCCTGTGGTGACAGTCATAGTGGGAATATGAGAATTCCCGGAAGAAGTGGTAGCATTTGTTTCCATTGCTGCATGTGACACCATCTGGCGCTCGTAAGGATAAATTTGTACAATGATGGGCGTCGAAATATTAGTGGTTTGATTTTTGGATGGACCAAAAGCTTTTGCTCCAAGGTATGAAATGGTTGGTTCCTCCGGATGTTGGTCGGACACAGTTTCATGTGACCCGGTCGCTTCAAAAGACCCTTGTTGGTCTAGCTTTCACCTTAGCGGTGACGGGGGTGGCTACAGTGTAACCGGTGGCAGGCCAAGAAGCCTTCGTGACTGGAGGAGCTCATGATCCTCCACTGTGTAAGAATATCAAAGACACACTAGGGATTTCTATTCGTTCAAAAACAGCATACACTAGAAAACGTCCCTATGAGATAAAACAAGCAATGACTAAACTAGTTGGAATAACAGTTACAACAACCAACACTAGAGAAACTTACCGATGTAAGTGCAACTCGAATACGGAAGCACCCTCCGGGTATACTCTGCAAAGTATGGCCTGATGTCTATCCTAGGTACCGTGGTCGACCACCACAGTCACCTGTGTAATTCCCTAAAATAATGGCAACTAGGTTGCCAACGCTTGAACAATCACCAGGCGGGTACAATCGACAGTCGGGTGGACCACAATGAGCAGGGTATCAAGCTTGAAACATGTCAAGGGTATCGAAAGAAAGTGGTATGGAAGAAAACTGAGGACCTCGAATGGATTCAAGACCCACGAAGCTTTGTGGCAAATGCAATCGACGGAATCCCAAAACCAGCCCTCTATATGTGTTCCCCACTACGCTTGGTCCGGCTTTGGAGGGGTTATCTCTGCTACCTTTCCGCACGCGACCTCGTGTTTAGCCAATATGTTAGAGGGGGGTCTCGGATAAATTTCATGATACTGGACTTTTAACACTCCCTAGCACAGACTCTTATGTATATTTTGCATCCTTGAAGAGTTTCCTCTCCAACCTAAATCAAGGCTCTAGCCTAGACTAGTTGATGGACCCTACAAACATAAAGTCTAGTTGATTTTAATTAATCATTAATTTTTTATGGCTTGTCTTAATTCAAAGGTTATGAAATTGAAACTAGTGACATTTTAAGAGACGAAAGAAAATATACACAGAAAGCTGGAAACAAAATAACTTCTTCTTGAAATTTTTTTATTTTTTTATTTTTTTTTAATCAACTTTTCAAACTAAATTTTTTCTAAGATCTTTGAACAACAAACTCAAAACAGGATTTCTCTTGACTACAAGCTACTTATTGTCTTAATTAAACATCCAAGAACTTATGAAAGAAAAACTTTTCCTGGTTATTAATGCAAACCAACAACTACTTAACCAAACCAAGAAATAAAAGAGTTTTTTATTTTATTTAATGCTCGCAGAGCAAAAAGGAAAAATGACAACAAGTAAAGACCAAGAAAACTTCTGGCCTAAGTGCAGATCCCAAAGAGTTACTAACAATAACACACAAACTGATTAACACAGACTCTCACATGTGTCTAAAAACCCTATGAAAGAAAAATATTGAGGAAAACTTTTTAATGAAAAAGAAATCTATTGATGTAATCAGACCTAAGGTGTCGACTGCTATGACAAAGACCAAGATTAAATCAAGGAAATCCATGAGAGGTATAACTCTTGATAAGGAAGAGGATGACTGCCTCTCCTTAAACAAAAAAATTCTCAACAGGCACGTTGCTGACAGTTCAACGGCCAGCATGTGCACGCGAGCTGTGTAAGGTCAGAGCACGTGTACACGCATGTAGGCCTTATACAAGCCGCATGTACCTCTACAATTATTCAAAAAAAAAAAAAAACAAGCAATCAAACACTAGCAGAGACTACTGGTATTGAGAACTAGAGTCCCTTGAATACTCAAAAACTTACTTTGACAGAAAAGAAAAACAATTAAAGGAAAATTTCATAGAACAAAACCAATCTGAGGTGGTACCTAAGCTACAAACTGCAAAAATAGAGACTAGAATGAGATCCATAAAACCCCAGAGAAGGATCACTTCTGATAGGGGAGAGGATGCATGCCTCTCTAAAAAAACATTCTGAACTCAGACACGTGACTGACACTTCCTCAACTAGCGTGTGCACACGGGCTGTGTGAAGGTAGGGCGTAGGTACACGCATGTAGGCATTATATAGGCCGCATGTACCTCTATGACTTCTGTAAAATAAAAAGAATCCAAGAAAAGAAAGAAGGGAATACTGGTATGGAAGACCAGAATCCCTACTAGCTCAGACTCTTTCAGAAACTCAGAAAAAAGGTGATGAAACCAATTTAAAACTACCTAAAAAGTATCCCCAGAAAACCCAAGAGTCTCCCCAGTATGGTCGAAATATTTAGTTAACTTACCCAAAATTGTGTGTTCTGTCAGCAACTTTCCATTTTTTCGTTCTTTTGTAGGTACACGCACGTTGTAGTGGGTCAGCTAGCGTGTACACGCGGGATGTAGTGGAGAAGGGCGCGTGTGCCTTTAAAAAGGGTGTTTTTAAGAAGAGTCGTTCAATACTAGCTTGGCAAAGAAGGAATATGAGATGGCATGATGTCAGGTAAGCATGTCTGGTGCAAATTAGGGTTATAACACTAGGGCATGGTGGTGAGGTGCCACTAATTAGACACATGGAAGTTTTGAGGAGAATAAGGTCTTCATCATGATGAGAGTTCTTATAAGCTTGACATGTGGCCTTTGGAGGCCTACCCATGCTTATCCAACACTAACAACTTCCTCAAAGTGGAAAAATGTCCCCTAAAGAGGAGACATCCTTCTAAAATTAGGGGTTTCTTATGTGCAAAAGTGAATTTTAAATGAATTACTTTGTAAAAGGGGAAAATATTAGGGTTGTTGACCCCTAATCTTGTGTTTTACCCCTTAATTTGTGGACAAGTCACCTTAGTGACATTTGTATAAATAAGAGATCATAAGATCTCATTTTAACATAACTCTCCCTCATGGTGAGAAGTATTGGTCTGGAATTTTCACTATCTTTGGAAAGATTGTCTCTTTAGCTCTTGTTTATGGTTATCTCTTGATGTTATGGTTGATGGAAGTGATGCGCTAGCCTTGGAAGGCTTATCTCTTTCTATTGTGGTGGATTATCTTGGCATTTTTCCTTGAATTGGTATGGTTTTTACTCTCTTGTTATCATTTGTTTCAAGTCAAGGTTATTATGCTAGGAACTAGGTGGGAAGTATAAGGGCATACACCCCCACCATATTATTCATCACTTTATGCTTCATCTCATTGATTACATTAAGGTTTGCTAAGAGAAGTATGGGGGCATACACCCTCTTAGCTTAAACCCTAACTAGAGAAACTTGCCTTGGGAAGTAGAAAGGATTACACCTCCAAGGAGGTAGCTTCTCTAGCTCTTTCTTGTCATGACCCCATTAACCCAATAGTAAAGGAACTAGTCATTTATTATTGCATTGGAGAAACAAAATATTACATTGGGAAACGTGATTTTTGGTCTTTTTTACTTCTTGCAAAGTGGATTGTATTACTTGTGCCTTGGGAACCTCACAACCACTAGGGTGTCCCCATAAAGGCGTTACTTCTTTCTTTTGTTACAAAATTGCATATTCATGCATTAGGGTTGTAGAAACCCTAAATCATTTTCTTAAATAACTCTCTTATCAACCATTGGATTTTGCTCAAAGTTCGCACACTTATTCTCCTTGGTCCAACGCACGTTTTGGCAAACTTTGTTTGGATTTCAGTGGCTGATTTTCTTTCTATAATACATTGAATGTTACATCCATAAGGCTGATATAATTTGCTGCAAACAAGTGTTTACAACAGCCTTATCTTTTTATGCTAGAATATTGGTTTCTCATCTTGAGTTTAGCTAGTCATTTACTAGTCTTTCTCTTGTATTTCCTACTTGATATCTAGAATTTATTGAAAATATTATAATACCATTTACTTGCTGATATACATTGTTATCTATTGCTGCAAATTAGGGACAACAATATTAACTTGCTGATCCAACTAACATATATAATTGCAAAGTGTATTTTCTTGTGTCTCGGGTAGGTACAATCATCCAGATAAGTATTATACATGTGGGGCAACAATTACTTGGATTACAAGGAATATCTTCCAACATTTCATCCCACTTAGAATTGAACTCTAGGGGATTCACTTCCTCTTATCTCCATCTCCATCCCCCTAGGGTCACCGGGATCGCCTCTCTAGAGTGACCTAGTCACCCTTGAAGTGTGGTACCTAAATCGAGGTGACATTAGGTGTAGGATTCCCAATTTGTAGCACTTTCTTTGTGGTTGGGTTAGGCTTTTCCCAACCTACAACTTGAGCTATAACATTTTGGCACCGCTATCGGGGAAGATTTTGAATCTTCTTCATACCCTAACAAAACTTTGGTAAGCTATCCCAAAGCCTTTTCCTTAGCTTGCCTAACAACTCCACCCAAGGGACGTTCCCTTTCCACTGTTGATGAACTCTCCTTAAATTTCATCTGCCGACTCCACCTTCCACGAACCCACATTTCCCTCTTTTCACTTTCCACCCTTTGATGAGCCTTGATCTCATCTGGCGACTCCATTTAGGTGTTCTTTCAGTCAATGGAAATATGGCACCATGGGACGAACCCCCATCTAGAAATTGGTATTCCTTGAAGAAGGAACTTTTATAGATGGAAAAGGAAAAGGTTGTCAATAAAGCTACTGAGGAAATTATGAATATCATAAGAGATTTGTTTCCTATCCTTGACGATGAAGAAGTGTTCGAAGAAAATACATATGAAGAAATTCATCAAGAAGATAACACAATGAGTTGTGACCCTTTCGAAGACCTTGATGATGCTTTACTCCATGACCTTGAAAGTGAATATTTGTCAGAGGAAACATTGGATATGACATATCCCCTTGAAGAAAAACAAGCTAATAACTATGCACTCAGAATCAAGCCTCTTGTGATGAAGGGGCGATGGAGGCACTTGCTTATAAAAAGAAAGAAGAATTATGATAAAGCGCAACATATTGAGGCACCACTATATTTGATCATGCTTGATGAAGGCGAGGTTGTCCAACATTGTTTACCTCCTAATGTTGAAGAAGCGATCAGTCTCGATGATGAAAAATTTGAAGGTCCATTTGAAGAAGTCCATGCCTCTTCTCCTCCTTCACACAAAGACAAAAACATGGTCATTCTCAGTCATACTGATGGTTTTGTGAAAGTACCCTTCGATATGGTTGATGAGCCTATAGACACTTTCATACAGACTAACAGACGCAAAGGGGATCTTAGTTGTCTCCAATTTGGTGGAGACCCCATCTATGACATTGAGGGTAGCTCTCAATCAAAGGGGGTGTCATCATAATAGCAGTGGTCCTCATATGTATATGATTCAGATGTTTGGCAGACGGGTGATGATATGGTTACATATGTTTTCCTCCCCTTCGAGGATGACTTGTCACAACATACTCAAAGTGATCTTCAGTCATCTTTTGGTACACACCCTTTTGAGGATGAGGATTTGTTTTATAAGGACTTCCAACTGTTGTGCTCAGATTTGAGGAATATCGGGACGTGTCCACCTCAGATCAGTTATAGGTTCATTATCCAAAGTGAAAGCATTTTCATCTTGGATTTTTCCATGGAGATTCACAGGGGAAGAGGAGGTGTTTTTCTACACCTGAGATTGTTCCTTACCTCTTACCCTCTTCTCCAAGAGACCATGCAGTATTCTTTTGATCTATCATTTCCTCTCAGTCCTCGACAAGCAGTGAGTCTTTATGCGTGGATGAAGATGAGCCTTCGTCAATGTATAGTATCCCCCTTCATAGATGGATTGATCATTCTTGTGGCTACACTTTGAGGCAAGATGATCAAGCTGATGGTTTCTCTTTCCAGCAAGATTTCCTCCCTCCTTCCCATCTTCATGAGTTTTATTTCCTGATCGAGTATATGTGTGCTCATAGTCATGATTATTATGTGCTTGACTTATCTTTGTTGTATTATATGATTAAGCACAAGGGGAGATACTTTGATGAGATGATCAAATGGTTGCACTGGTTGTATGACTTCACCTGACATCATCCAACACGTCATCTTCAGGGACCCAAGGCCCCAAGTAAGTAGGTAAGTCATCTTGTTTTCCCTACATTTGCATATTGATTGCTCATGTTAGTTAAGATGCATCTCATTTTCATTTTGCTCTACTTGCATATTGATTTCATGATTAGTTTAGATTTTTTTTTTTAAATGTCAAAAATTTATTTTTCTAGTTTAGTGGGTTTCGATTATCATCATATGAGAACAAGGATGAGTAGGTCATCCTGCACTTGACAGTTTTATGTTTCCTTGCAGGAACAAGTCTACGAGTATATGTTGTGGTTCTCATGCACTTTGCATCGAGCACATGTCCCCAAGTAGGAGCCAAATGTTATCCCCATTTTGTGGATAACTAAGGATATCATGTCTTGAGGCCCCCAGGTTGCAGATATGGAGTGTCAAGAGAATACATGACCAACAATACCCTTTTGCACAGATGGGAATACCAGTCACAACCAGATATAGTCACAGGTTTGAGGATGGCATCCACCACATTAGTTGGCTTTCAGAAGGAAGTGGGCCATGCTCCATGAGGTACAAGTCAGTATTATGGTGAGCATCATTTCAATATTTAAGCCATTTGATTATGTTGTATCGTAGATTGCTCTAGATTTCATGATATATGCTTGAACATTATGCATTTTTCCCTACTTCACCTTGGTGGTTGACATTGTGCCCTAGTAAGTGGTCTTCCTTGGGGATGGGTTTGCTACTAGAAACCCCCTTAATGAGCCATCATATCGTTCCCGACCATACTTACCACTTTCCATCATTATGTTGATATTATGGTAGTTGTGGGAGGTATTTACCTCCACGTGTAACCCTGGCGAGAATAGAATATTTCGGGAAGCAAGAAGTAACCCTAAAGAATTGAACATAACCCTATAAGAAGACAATTATGCTCAAGGAAATAATTAATATTAAGTATTTAGTCTCCAAAATGAGAAGTTGGCCCAGACATCTCAACAAACATTATAAATACAAGTCGTCAGACCTCATTTCATACACACTACTCAGAATTGCAGCTGGGAAGAAGTGTGCACTATAGGAACTAGGCTAGTGTGCAAGTCTGGGGAGCAGCTATAGTTGGCAACTGTAGCAATCTGGTTTCCTAGTTTAGGCTCAAACTTTTTGTTGGTTATGTTTGGACTTTCTGATCAGTTTTGGTTATCTTTATGCATTTTCCTTGGTTGGCTATTGGTTTGCTTCCAGAATCATTCTCTGTCAAGGTTAAGTTGCTCGGGGGTGGCTTCGGCCTATCATTGGGTGACAATATTGCTATATTGTCTATGGTTAAACGAGCACATCCATTATATTCTAACAGTTTATGGGCCCACACTAGCTTCGGATAATCTAACCATTGGAAGATAGATTGGGAGGATTTTCTTAGTTACAGTTGCAGTTGCAGCCAATTTTTTCTGCAGCAACGAAACCCTAAACCTCTTGTTGAGGAACCTTAAGTGAAGAGATTGACCTAACTTCTGGATAGCCTAGTGCACCCTAGCTTAGTGCATCTCCTGGTACTCTCAGAAAACTAAGACATTGATTTTGAGTTTTTGTTCAAAATCAAGAGTTAACCAAGTCAAAGAAATTATGACTTACTCTATGAAGTCAGAAAACAAGTTATAAGGGGCTTCTAACTTCAAAGCATGGAAGACAAGTATTTATCTGATCCTTTTCAAGAATAAAGTGTTGGATATCGTGAAAGGAAATATCGGGGAACCACAGTTCGAAGAAGGGAAAGAGAAGGAACCTCAGAACATTGTAGTTTTAGAGAAGTTCAAAGACAGTGACATCAATTCCATGAGTATCATAGTGGACTCTATAAAATACCACTTGATACCCTACATCTCCCATCTTGACTCATCTAAGAATATGTATGACTCCTTAACAAACCTCTTTTTAAAGAACCTCCTTAACTAACCTCTTCTCAGTCAGAAACATTGGACAAGTAATGAGTCTGAAGAATGAGCTCTGTGACATGAAAATGAATGATGATGATAGGATAACATCATACTTTGTGAGAATCTATCAGTTAAGAGATCAACTACAAGCTATTGAATAAATCATTTCAGAGAAGGAACTGGTAAATATAGTACGCAATGGTCTTCCCAAGACATGGGATGCATTTGTCGCAAGCATGAACACAAGGAAGGAGTATCCTACATTTGAAGAATTCGGACTTGTTGTGCAAAAGAAGAATCAAGGATTAGTGAAATAGAGAAACCCCAAAAGGAAAACGATGATCAAGCCTTCACAGCAAGGTTCAAGAATTTCAGGAATAAAAGGAAGTTTGGCTCCAGAAAGAAATCAAATCAAGAGAAAGATATGTCAAAAATGCAATGCTTCAACTGTCGAAAATATGGTCACTACAAGAATCATTGTCCCGAGTTAAAGAAAATGAAGGAAACACACGAAGCATCAGTTGTCGAAGAAAGGAAACCCTCAAAGAATTCCAAGTAGGATAAAACAAACTTCTTCTTCTAAGACAAGGTAACAATATTATTCCTAATTATTGTACATGCCATGTTTACATAGTTTCTATACATATCTTTCATATCTATTTCTTAGAAGATAATATGTTCAAAGAGAAACTATACCTATGGAAGAACAACAAGATAAGGATTTTTATCACGATGAATACAATACAAATGAAAGGATGAAGTACATCAACAACCCCTGGTAACAATTCATGTGGAATTTGGAAAAAGACTTGTGACACTTTGCAGAAGGCAATAAGGATGCAGACGGAAGTGTGGACTCTGCTAGATGGATGGATTCGATTATATAATTCCAAAAGAAGAGCATGCATTCATGCATGAAGCAAGGATTAGGAGGGAGCTAATACTAAATAATATGATCCATCAAAGATGATGAAGTATCTATCCATGGTAGCAACCATGAAAAGCAACACATGTTCAGTGTGACTTTAGAAGAAGTCTTCTTCGAAAACAAGCCTTAAATTATCCCTGGTTGTGCATCCACATCCATGATCCTATGATGAAAATTAGAAGCTAGAATCTTCAGGGCATCGAATCTATAGAAAACTCCATGGACCCAACAGCCAAATAAAAACATGAGGAAGAACATGAAGATTCCAAGAGTGAATGAAAAGCTAGAACAACCAGTCATTATATCAAGACTCACAAGACTACTAGTTTGGTATGAACCCTCTAGAAGCAATCAAGCAGAAGAAATAGAAGTTGTGATAAAGAACAGTGTATGGAAGACTTATGAATGGAAGCATTGCGAGTTCCGGAACTAAAGGTTCTCCCTGATGGAGGGAGAAGAATATGATGATAGCATGTTCTAGTAACCAGATATACATGAGCCATTATATCTCCTACAATATCCATGGGTTGGCGTTCACGACAGATGAATGTAAGGATTGTTCTCCTCAACAGAATAATTGAACAAAGAAGCATATGTAGAGAAACCTCAAGGTTTTGAGGTATACCAGAAAGAGACTCTTGCATGCAGATGGAAGAAGATCTTGTATGGATTCAAACAACTTGGTGCACAACCTCCAATGCACAACAGAAGCATGGTGAAAACTTTCTATAACAGAGATATTGTATCAGAATGGTTACTCAGAAGTCCAGAATGATAGTTTTCTAATCCATGACAAACTCTCATGATGATGGAAGAAGTACCACTTGGATATGTTCCAGTTTGAGCCTTGCCAGGATGTTATGAGCTAGCAGGAAACAAAAGAGTTGAATCCAACTATGATATACTATAACGATTAGAGCTATATGAAGCCTTCAGAGAAAAACGACGTTCCAGAAAGACTGAAGTACATTGAAATCGAGAATTACATCCTCTGTGATGAAGTCCATAAAAGAGAAGTGATTCTCCAATATAAATCTCCACAGATGAGCAGATAGCAGACATTTTGGTAAAGCCTTTGTCCAAGATGAAAGAGTTTGCGTACTTGAGAAACAAGTTGAAGCTCATGGAGACGAATTCCTTATTGAAAAGGGAAGAGATGACTCCTATTTTGGGAGGGAGCACTGATGTGTTATTGATTTATGGACAATCATTTTTCAGTTCAAAAAATGGTATAGGATGAGCAGTTCCTTTCTAGTTCGGAAAGTGGTTTGAGATTTCTGACGGACATGCATTTTCCAATTCGGAAAATGGTCCATATCGAATGGTCATTTTCGTAATGAAAATGGTTCGATGGATTGTTGATGTACCATAGACAGAGATTCCCCTTGTGGCCAGTGTGGGGGAATGGTCTAGGACAATCTCTCTTCTTGGAAGTCACTCTCATTAGTGGTCAAGAAGATTGGTCTGCCTTGCCAAACAACCATTCTTTTGAAGCTCATAGTTGTGAGCAGTTTTGAATAATGGTATGTTTTGGAGGTTGGTGCAGGACAATCATTTCCTTAAGAAATGGTTCGGACAATAATTCCCTAGGGCAGATTCATTCTCTCCAGGTTGCACTTTTTTAAGTGTCGGAGGAATGGCCCAGATAAGTGAATGGTCCAAGTTCAACAATCAAGGACATGCATTCCCTAGGGCAGACTCATTCTCTCCAGGTTGCACTTTGTTTAGTGCCAGAGGAATGGCCCAGATAGCTTAGTGTTCCAGGCTCAGAAATTAGGACAGTTATTCTTCTATGCTTGAGAAGAATAATCAAGTAGCTCATGACTAATGTTTTACCTTCTAAGGGTATATGCTCTTCCATATCTCACATATGTGAGTGGAAGAATGTCCCAGATGATTCAGTTTATATCATGACATTGTTTTTCAGTGCAGGTTGATATCAGATGATATGATTTCTATGGAGACTGTATGTCTCTGGACAGTATATGTATGCTACTGTGGTGGATGTGTTCCACTGGTTGTGACTATGTGTCATTGATTAAGTAGTTGTGTGCTACTTGGTGTGGTAGTGTACCACTTGATTGTAGTTGTGTACTACTATGGATAGACACAGTTGTGCTCTATTGAATGACATTGTTCTGATTTTCCTTGAAGACTATCAGTAGTGTTGAAAATGATTATCAGCTAGATGAATGGTCAGTGTACTGATGGACATACATTCTCCAGACGGAAAATGGTCCAGGACATTTATTCTTCTAGGACATATGCCCAGATTAGAAGAATGGTTCTTGTATCACTCTTTGGAGTGAGTGACTTATTCAACATCATGTATGATTACTCAGATGGAGTATGGTTTCGAGAGATGATGCAGTTGATGCTATCAAATGACATTGATAGTGATGATGGTGCTCGTGATCTAATCATGAGATAGTCTTTACGACTATGATGATGCTACCAGTTGAATGGTATGTTTGTGCTCAAGACCATTGCCTTCAATACCTCCCTAGCTAGGAGGTAGTGTTGATATTATGGTAGATGTGGGAGATATTTACCTCCATGTGTAACCCTGATGAGAATAGAATATTCTGGGAAGCAAGAAGTAACCCTCAAGCATTGAACATAACCCTAGAAGACAAGTCGACTCAAGGAAATAATTAATATTAAGTATTTAGTCTCCAGAATGAGAAGTTGGCCCAGACAACTCAGGAAACAGTATAAATACAAGTCGCCAAACCTCATTTCATACACACTGCTAAGAATTGCAGTTGGTAAGAAGTGTGCACTACAGGAACTAGGCTAATGCGCAAGTCTGGGGAGCAGTTGCAGCTGGCAACTTCCACAATCCGGTTTCCTGGTTTAGGCTTGGACTTTCTGTTGGTTATGGTTGGACTTTTTTATCATTTTTGGTTATCTTTATGCATTTGCCTTGGTTGGATATTGGTTTTCTTATGGAATCATTCTTTGTCAAGGTTAAGGTGCTCGGGGATGGCTTCGGCCTATGGTTGGGTGACAATATTTCTATATTGTATATGGTTAAACGAGCACATCCATTATATTCTAACACATTATTCCCCTCCATTTCCTTATCTCTTGGGATTTTAGGGTGTACTAACCCAAGAAAAGGTTGTCCCTCATTCTATGGGAAGAAGGGGTTGAAGTCCCATAGGAGTTGATGTTGGGTAAAAGATAAAATCCTTGTATAAACCTTCCATATGCTTCGCCAAGGGATCACCCACAAAACAATGAAATACTTATCTTTGAGTAAAGGGGACCCACAATATAATAAAGAATTCTTAAAAGGTTAGTTGAAGGATAGGAGGTCTCATCACAAGCCAACCTATCACGTCCATGAATATCTAGTGGTATGACATTACCATCATCTGGTCACCAAACCAGGGTAATGTCGCTTAGTTGCATGGCTGAGAGAAAGGGGATCTCATCATGAGCTAGCCTTTTCATTTCCACTAGGTGTTTATGGGTGACATTGCCATAATTTGGTCACCATTATAGGGAAGTGACCTTGAATCTCTCCTTATGCTATATTGAAAGAAAATACAAAGAAATAAAGATAAAAGGAAAACGATGGGCTTGGAAAAAGTGCATTGCAGACGAAGGTACCACACATCCTCTACAAAGGCACCCATGAATGAGAAACTATGACCCCTTGTATGTCATGATCCCTATGCCCATTGAGTCTTGACCCCAGCCACTTCATCCAATTTGCATGGCTTGGAGAGGGATCTCTTGGAAGCTCTCCTTGACCTAGGGAAAGATCTATCCAATAGGACACCTCGTCAACCCTCCCATATTCAAGCTTGACAAGTTGCATAGTGTCTTTGAGAAATTAATTGTTTGATATAGTGATATTTTATGCACATGCTTAGATGGATTATTTATTGATTGGATTCACTTATCATGATGTTATGACGACTTGAGATCTTTGGAGGGCATGCTCATTTGTCTTTTCAGGACCTAGTTGGTGGATAGTTTTAGGAGAACAAGCCTATCTTTGGCTTCCATGGAGCTACAAGCCCACAAGTTAGATGTCAGGGGACCGCATGCTGGATGAGAGAGATCAGACTTGGAAGGTATTGATGATGAATTGTATGACATAGCCTAGCCCTCACTTTCCAAATGATTTTCCCAAGAGGGGAAAAACATCCTATTTTTTAGCTTGATGTCATGCTTGGGGGGCTAGGGCATGGTGGTGAGGTGTCACTCATTTGACACATGGATGTTTTGAGGAGAAGAATGTTTTCACCATGATTATAGTTCTTTGATGCTTTAAATGTGGCCTTTGGTTGCCTACCCATGCTTCTCCAACACCAACGACTTCCTCATAGTGGCAAAACGTCCCCTAAAGGGGAGATGTCCTTCTAAAATTAGGGTTTTCTTATGTGCAAAAGTGAATTTTAAATGAATTACTTTGTAAAATGGGGCAATATTAGGGTTGTTGACCCCTAATATTGTGTTTTACCCCTTAAATTTTGGACAACTCAACTTGGTGACATTTGTATAAATAAGAGATCATAAGATCTCATTTTAACATAACTCTCCCTCATGGTGAGAAGTATTGGTTTGAAATTTTCTCTATGTTTGGGAAGATTGTCCCTTTATCTCTTGTTTATGGTTATATATTGATGTTATGGTTGATGGGATTGATTTACTAGCCTTGGAAGGCTTATCTCTTGCTATTGTGGTGGATTATCTTGGAATTTTTCCTTGAATTGGTATGGTTTTTACTCTCTTGTTATCATTTGTTTCAAGTCAAGGTTATTGTGCTAGGAAATAGGTGGTAAGTATAAGGGCATACACCCCCACCATAGTCTTCATCACTTTATGCTTCATCTCAGTGATTACACTAGGGTTTTCTAAGAGAAGTATAAGGGCATACACCCTCTTAGCTTAAACCCTAGCTAGAGAAACTTGCCTTCGGAAGTAAAAAATATTACACCCCCAAGGAGGTAGCTTATATAGCTATTTATTTTCATGAACCCCTTAACCCATTAGTAAATGCACTAGTAATTTATTATTGCATTGGAGAAACAAAATATTGCATTGGGAAACGTGATTTTCGGTCATTTTTACTTCTTGCAAAGTGAATTGTATTCCTTGTGACTTTGGCACCTCACAGCGACTAGGGTGTCCCCATCAAGGGGTTACTTATTTATTCTATTACAAAATTTCATATTCATCCATTAGGGCTACATAAACCCTAAATCATTTGCTTACATAACTCTCTTATCAACCATTGGATTTTGCTCAAAGTTTGCACACTTATTCTCCTTAGTCTAACACACTTTTTGGCAAAGTTTGAGGGGATTTCAGTGGATTATTTTCTTATTGTAATACATTGAATGTTACAGCCATAAGGATGATATAATTTGATGCAGACAAGTGTTTAAAACGGCCTTATATTTTTATCCTAGAATATTGGTTTCTCATATTGAGTTTAGCTAGTCATTTACTAGTCTTTCTTTTGTATTTTGTACTTGATATCTAGCATTTATTGAGCAGATTATAATACCATTTAATTTTTCATATAAACTTTTATTTATTGCTATAAATTAGGGACAACAAGCTTAAATTTCTGATCCAACTAACATATATCATTGCAAAATGTCTTTTCTTGTGTCTTGGGCAGGCACAATCATCCGGAGAAGTACTATACATGTGGGGAAAAAAATACTTGACTTACAAGGAATATATTCCCACCTTTCATACCACTTAGACTTGAACTCTAGGGGCTTCACTTCCTCATATATCCATATCCATCTCCATTCCCCTAGGGTCACAAAGATCGCCTCCCTAGAGTGACCTAGTCACCCTTGAAGTGTGGGACCTACATCGAGGTGACATTGGGTGTAGGATTCCCAAGTTGTAGTACTTGCTTTGTGGTTGGGTTGGGATTTTCCCAACCTGCAAATTTCGCTATAACACAACCCATATGGAAGAGGCAACCAAACATAAAATGGAAATCATTGAAGACCATCCAGTCTTTAATGATTTTGAAGATATTTTTAGGGAGATCCCAAGTTTTCCACCGAAGAGAGAATGATTTATCTATTGATTTGGTTCCAAGATTTTCCCCAGTTTTCAAGACACCATACGGAATGGGAATGCCAAAATTGAAAGAGTTGCAGGTGCAGCTTGAAGAATTATTAAATAAGGGGTATATACACCCAAGTGTGTCACCTTTGGGAGCCTCGGTTCTTTTTGTTAAGAATAAATATGGAACCTTAAGGCTATTTATTGTTTTCAAACAACTAAATAAGGTCACCATAAAGAATAAATATCCTTTTCCAAGAATTGATGATTTGTTTTGATCAACTGAAAGGTGCAAGAATATTTTCCAAGATTGACTTGAGATCAGGTTATCATCAAGTGAGGACAAATGAAGAATACATCAACAAGACATCATTCAGGACAAGATATGGGAATTATGAATTTGTGGTAGTGCCATTTGGACTATCAAATGCCCCATCTTTTTTTATGTGTCTGGTGAATGGAGTGTTCACGAAGTACCTGGAAAAGTTTGTAATTGTGTTCCTAGATGATATACTCTAAGTCAGAATAGGAACATGGGCATCATTTAAGAATGGTATTGCAAGTTTTAAGAGAGCATAAATTGTATGCTAAGCCAGGTAAGTGCATCTTTTATCAAAATAAGATTCACTACTTGGGGCATATAATTTCAGTGGAAGGAATAGAAGTTGATCATGAGAAGATAGAGGTAATTAGGAGATGGACAATTCCAAAGAATGTGAAAGAGTTTAGATCATTCATGGGTCTTTCCGGTTATTACCTAATATTCATAAAAGGATTCTCAAAGATTGCAAGTCCAATCGCTTATTTGCAAAAGAAGGGAGTGAAGTTTGAATGGACTTCTAAGTGTGAAGAGAGTTTTCAACGGTTGAAGGAAATATTGCAAGTGTGCCAATATTGAAGATTCCAGATCTGGATGAAGATTTTTTTGTGTGCACTTATGCATGCAAGGAAGGGATCTGTGGAGTCCTTAGTCAAAACGATCATGTGGTATTCTATGAGACCAGAAAATTAAAGGAGCGTGAGAGGAATTATGCTACCCATGATCTAGAGTTAGCAACAATTGTACATGCATTGAAAATGTGGAGGCATTACCTCATGGGTAATAAATTTGAGCTAAGGAAAGACCATTGTGGTCTAAAACATTCATTTGGACAACCAACATTAAATTCCCGACAAACTAAATGGCTTGAATTCCTTAGTGAATATGACTTTGAAATTAAGCATATCAAAGGCAATGAAAATCAAGTGGTTGATGCACTCAACAGAAGATCTCATGAAATGAATATTGCAGCCCTCAACATGTACATGATAGATATGAAAGACAAAAATAATGCATCAACAAATTTAGATAAACATTATCTAAAAATAAAAGAGATATTACAACAAGGTAATTTTCAGCAGAAATTTAATTTTTATGAGGTGAAAGAAGATGGAATTCTCATGTACAAAGGAAAAGTATATGTGTTGAATTCCAATGAACTAAAAAATGAAGTTTTGAAGGAAATGAATAATGTGCCATATGTTGGACACCCGGGATATCAAAAGACAATTGCAGCTATAAGAAGCCAATACTTTTGTTCGAAAATGGAGAAAGAAGTGGCTAATTAGATAGTCATATGTCTAGAATGCCAAAAAGTGCAGACAAAACATAGGCATCCAACAAGTTTTCTACAACCATTTCCCATTCTAGAATGGAAGTGGGAAGTTGACATAGTGGATTTTATTACAAAGCTACCCAGAACAGTGAAGCAACATGATTCCATCATGGTGGTGGTGGATAAATTGACTAAGGCAACGCATTTTATTCCAGTGAATACAACACACAAGGCAACAAATATTGTAGCAATCTACATGAAGGAAGTTGTTAGGAGACATGGGTTGCCTAATGAAATAGTTTCATACACAGATCCAAAGTTTACTTTGCATTTTTGGAAGGGTTTGTTCAAAGGCTTTGGGACAAATCTAAATCTCAATACAGTGTATCATCTAGAGTCAGATGGTAAAACAGAGAGGACTAACCGGATAATTGAAGACATGCTTAAGATGTATGTGATGGACCAACCATCAAAGTGGTAAGATTATATTCATTTAGTTGAATTTTCTTATAAAAATGGATATCGAGACTCACTAAAAATGAACATGTTTGAATCATTCTATGGCAGAAAGTGTAACACACCAGTGGGTTGGGATAATCCAGTAGGTAGAGCAATTGTTGGACCAAATTTGTTAAAGGAAATGGAAGAGAAGATGGAAAAGATAAAGCATAATTTAAAGGTTACCCAGGATAGGAAGAAAAGTTATGTAGAAAAGAACAGAGTATTTAGAGATTTTAAAGTGTGAGAACATGTTATTTTAAAAGTGAAGGTGAAAAAAAGTTCACTGAGATTAGGAAGTTTCCCAAAGTTGGAAACATGATATTGTGGGATTTGTGAAATATTAGAAAAGATAGGGCCAGTTGTATACATGCTAGAATTTCCTACATCCATGAGCGTGCATAATGTATTTCATGTGTCATTATTAAAGAAATATGTGCATGGCCCTAACCACATAATTGATTGGATTGTGATCTAGGTGGAGCACGAAGGGGATTTTCGGGTGGAACTAGTATGCATCCTAGACCAGAAAATCAAAGTGATCAAGAACAAGGCCATAGGGTTGGTAAAGGTTCAATGGATCTGCTACAGTCTCGAAGATGCTACATGGGAGCATGAAGAAAACATGCGGAAAGAATACCCGCAAATTTTTTACAATTTTGAAGAAAACAAAATGCAAGACTCCATTTTGAGAAGCTAGAATTTTGGAACCATATCTTAGAGTCCTAGCCAACTCCATTGGAGACCCTAATAAAATAATGGATCATTCCTTGGATTATCCCTGATAAACGAATGGTGAATTCTTTGGGTCGTTGAGTTGAGAAGAACAAGATATTATGGTTGGAATTGTTGTTGGAGTTGCGAAAGTGCAGGATTTTATTTTCCAAGTATTGAGATGTAAATTTACATATATTCATATCAGCATAGTGTGCACCAAGGATGGTGCACAATTTTAGGGGAGGGGGAATATATCATCCCCACTATAATCCTTGGTTTAATTAATTTTTAATGTAGATATAATGTGTGGCTAAGGCCAAAGCGATGTATATGTGAATTGTATTTATATGTTTCAATAATAAAATGTGATGTCAATTGTTAAGGGGACATGGATAGAGATGGGGGATGAATTAATCCACAAGATATGGGAGAGTTTGGGATAATGGTCAAGAGGGGTCCAAGGAGGAATTACCCATGTATATTAATTCAACCCATTTTCATAAAATTGTTATTGATATATGAACCTTCTAATTTTCTGATTGAGTGTTCCCAAAGTCAATCATTGAATACATGTAAGAGGGTGGGTGTGAGAAGTCACATCCCACAATTATTGGGAACATGGGGGCTAAGTACAATCATCTTGGGGAAGTGTGGGAGTCAACAAATGCATGCCAAAGGGAGGAAATTAGTATGGATCAGGGCAACAGTTTTACACAGTCAAGTTTTGTGCATGAACAAGAAGTAGAGAACAGATAGAGAGATTGGAGATTGAACAACCATGGAGGGTGAATTATAGATCACACTAGAGCGTATATGGAGCATTGTGGAGATAAATATTGAAGATTCGAGTTGTCAGGACTGAAGAGTGCACTCCTGAGGGAGTTGCACTATTAAAACAACAAGTGGTTGTTGGTGTTTGTTGGTAGTTTTTCCTATCAACAAGCTCTCTTGAGTTCCCAGCTGAGAGATTCCTAGTTACCTATGCCAGAGAGACCCTGATAAACAAATGGGACACCCGAGGGACTAAAATTAGTGAAGGGGTACATTCCTTGGGTTGGATTGGTCAAGAGGAAGAGAGCTGGCGGAAAATTGGGATAGTTGTAGGAGAATATTAATGGGTTGTGAGTTTTTTGAGTTGTGAGTGGACAGTGAGAGACCACCCTATTTTGTGGATTACTAGCCTCAGCTCGGGGGTGACTTGTTGTTGACGTTTGGAGCAGAAAGTCTATGGTTGGGTGGAATTTCCATCCCAAGCAGTTAGTTGCACAACTGTTTATAAACGATAAGTGTTTTGTATTGTTGTTGTGTTATTTTACATGTTTTATTGTTGTGCATGATCTTTGTGTACGATAAATTATTTATATGTTGTTGCAATTAAGTTTATTAGTTTCATTCATGTCTATTTCAAATGGTTGTATATGCATGTGATTAATTGTAACGGACAGTGGATAAATCTGTATGTAAATCGTAGTTGGAAGCTACATGAAATTAATTAGTTAGAAAAATTTCATTTTTGTGAGTTTTCCACACCTTAATGTTCCTCAGTTGGGTTGGGGGACGTTATAGGATTTCTCACCCAGTCCATTGGTTTGTATTTTGGTGGAGGACAGAGAACTCAATGGGGATGGACCTCCACCCCTATTGGCTATCACATCCCTACTCAATAGGAGATCTCTTCATACCCCTAACATTTCTCACTATAGTTCATTGTTCAAATGTGTCCACATAAAGTTGCTTGAGTAAGCCATTGTATCCTGCATGACATGACTTCAGACAAGCAACATATTTGAACATTGAAACATACATATAACAATACTCAAGGTTTGTGATAGCATCCTGACTATGGTCATCACCATTAGATATACATATCATGAATCAAGGGTGATATAACCTCCTCACTATTTTCCTTGCCATTAGAGATACATAACATGACTCAAATGTGTGATATCCTTCTCACGATTGTCACCATCATGAAATCCACATAACTTCTTGTTAGTAAATCAATATGCATTTGAGCCTAAATTTGAATCTACACTCTCATTGGAGTGCACACATGACAACATATATGAATTAAGTGTTTAACAAATTTGCCAATGTAAACATAAGGAGTAAGGCCTTTCATAGGGTCATGCACTGAATACATAAAACCATAATGCATGATAAACCCCAATAATAAATTATCATCATATAACAACAACAAATTTATTGCTATAAATATAAGTTCATCTTTTCACATCACAATATTGTTTGATCTATCTAGTCACAATGTCAGAGTATGTTTGAGTGGCATATATATACAATTGGGTTTGGTCAACTCCATGACTGCGGTGGTTGTCTTGAACCTTATAACAACATTAAATAAGTCAAAATATACTAGTCCAATATGGTAGGGCATTAGATATTGCACCCACCCTTTAGGAAACTTCATCTTGAAATTTTAGCTAACTCAAAACCAAATTGGTAACTCTCAACACACCTTCTCAATGTTTTGTCATGCTTTCCAATGTGTCCTTGTCATTTCTCTAAGTCTTAACCAATTGATTGTCCAAGAAATCCTTTCCATAATGCATCCTTGTACAAATCCAAGACTCTACGTTGGGCGGGCCCATTAGTGCGCTCAACTAGGAATCTTACCCATGGGTTTCACCATGTTGTTTCCATTATAGCCTATTCTAAGGTCCCATGGATCTACACAAATTTCTTTATGACTCAAAGGTGGTACTTATGGATGTCAACCTACAGTTGAATGGGAAATATTGGTAACTACCTACCCTTATTGTTAACTCATGCTTCACTCCTAGTGCTAACCGCGCTACCTCATACATAGTGGATGGATCTAGGGTGTTGACCCTAGTGTTGTAGGAAAGATTTAAATCACTAATAAACTTGTTAAAGTGGATATATTCCATATCTAAGTGATAGAAGTAGGGAAGAAATTCCATGATATATAATACTCTATCATGGGCTTAGTCCCTTGGGTTAGGGAAAAGAAATCATTACTCTTATGAGTCTTCCACTACTTGGACAAATGCTTCCTAAAAACTCCTCAAACAGTTCCCATGTTAATGTCTCATTAGACACCCCTAGTTGCATCTATGTAGTATGCCACCATATATGCACCATATAAGAGAAACATATTTAAGATAAAACATGGTCAATAGAGCCTTCTCATTAGAATAGTGTGTTCTTAATCCAAAACATTTCATTATGACCTCTAATCAAGCCTTTTCCTTATCCCCACTTTGACCCCCATGGAACTCGTGAAGTCGAACCTTCTAGAATTCTCGAATCATGTTTACAAGAGGTGTCTCCTCCTACTCCTCCTAAACTTTTGGTTCCTCCATAATAAACCCCTCTCAAACATTCATATATATCCTCAACATACCATCCATTACACCAACTTTAATCAGAGGGATGTGTGTGCTCAAAGTCACGCTTAATGCCAAAAGGATAGAAGGGCCTCTTAAGAAATGTTATTCTACTCACCTTAAATTTTATCTTCCCTAGATGAGGGTGGTGTAGATTATGTACCATGTTGTGTCTTAATAATTATGCCTTTCTAAACTAGGATTATACAAACTTATTTATTTGAAACATTTAATTATTTTTCTAACTAAATATAGAATATTTTATAATAATTAATTAAATATGATGATCCAAAGACCCACATTCTTAAAATGTAAAACCCCGTTTCATATGTACATATGGTCAAACTATCCAATGAATCTCTAACACAAACAACCCGAGACTCTACGAAAAAAACTTGGTTCAATTTTCTTTCTCGCTCACACTTAAACTTTGGAGTATTGTAGGTGCAACAACAGCGTTCAACTATCCTAAAACTTTATTATCGTACTTGCACCTTGAGTTGATTCCTTCAAAGAAAATAAACGACTCATTATTAGTCCATGTCAAAGGTGTAGAGGGACTATAACGATCGATAATGCATTGGCTTCATATTAATATGTCCTTTGACTAAAAAAAATTGCATCATCTCTATTGTTCAAACTAGAGGACTAAAAACATTATTTTTTATATAATAAAAAAAACCTTAGATGTTGTCATCTGATTGGAGAATAGATTCAAAGTCTTATTGCTAGATTCATTATTCCCAATGTTTTAAATGTTTAGATATCCAAAGTTTAGAGCATCGATGCTCTTTTTCAATTTATTTATTTTAATTGAAATGTTTATATACCGAAAGTTTTGAGTATCGACACTCTTTATTATTATTATTATTATTAATTTTTTTATTGTTTCTATTTTTATTGAAATGTTTACATACTGAAAGTTTTGAGAATTGGCACTCTTATTGAGGTACTTGAATAGCCTTGATATCTTAAATGTTTACATAGCGCGAGTCCCTTAAACAGGCCTGGAAGCCTTAAATGTTTACTTAAATAGGTCTGTCACAGTACATTTTTCCTCGTATTTTTCCATACAATGTTGCAGTGAATTTGGACTATATTGTTGTTTGTCGCCACTCGCATATCCATCATATGTTTCATACTTATTCTATGCTTGGAATGGAATTCAGGCATCATTGAAGATACATATACTGTTTACTGGTTTACTAGCTCATTGGTTGTTGCTTGTTCGCTGGTTTGTTGGCTCGTTGGTTGTTGCTTGTTGTTGTTTGGTTCAACTTTGCAAGGTTGAGGTCATGCACCCGCAGTTGGACCTGTTGGTGCTTGTTGCTTGATTTTGTTTGCTTCAACTTTGCAAGGTTGGGGTCCTACACCCGCAATTGGAGTTGCTTTCTCACTTTGTAGGTTTCAGGTCCTGCACCCGCAATTGGACCTACGATTTTGTCATTCATAATTGACGAGTAAGTTTCAATACCATAGTTTCATTAATATTCGTTGTTTTTTGTTTGTTGTTTGTTGTTTATAGTTTTCAAGTACGAATGTTTAAGTATTTCCACTGACATGGTAATCATATGTTTCATATTTCCTCTATGCTTGGAATGTAATTTAGTCACCATTGAAGCTACATATAATCTGTACTGGTTCGTTGGTTGTTGCTTCTTGTTGTTTGGTTAAATTTTTGCAGGGTTGGGGTCCTGCACCTACGGTTGGAACTGTTTGTGATTTCTCATTGGTTTGTTACTTGCTGCTTGCTTTTGGTTTCTTCGAATTTGCAAGGTTGGGGTCCTGCGCCGGCAGTTGGAGTTGTTTTTTGCAGTTTCCAGGGTTTAGGTCCTGCACAAGGTAATAATGTTTAACTATTTTTTCATCGTTCTTATCCTGCAAACTTTCCTTCTCTTAAATTTTCCTCCGATTTCCCAAGCTCTGCACCATGTGCATGCCAATGTCGTTTACACAACTTCAACTGTCATTTTTTATAGCATTGCAAATCATGATCCTTTGTCGTATGTGATGAAGTGGAAATCTAGCGCCTCAATTGAATAAGGAATTATTTAGCCTTCGCCCCTTGCCCTCAATGATATTCCCAACTTTCCTGGGAATGAGTACCTACCTATCCTGTATGGGGATCGAACCCGTGTCTTTAACATGAAAAAGATGATGTGAAGCTTTTTGCCTTTGCAAGATGTTCTTGTAGAAGAAAACTACAAGTAGGTGTAGAAGGGCTAGGTATGGTGCAACAATAGCTAAGTTGCAAAAAAATTTCACACCATTTCCAGGCATTATCCATCTTTTTCGATGACATTTTTCAGTAAGCTATAAAGAAAACAAGTTTGAGGACCTGGAATGCAAATCCTAGGTAGTTCTAGGACCTGTTATTGCACTTTGGAGGGTTGAGATCTTGCATTCTCAATTGGACCTACAACTCTGTAGTTCATCATTTACAAGTAATTTTTGATACCATAGTTTCATTTGTATTCGTTTTTTTCTCACTGTTTGTTGCTTATTGCTTGTTTTTGTTTTCTTCGACTTTGCAAAGTTGGGGTCTTGCACCGGCAGTTGGAGTTGTTTTTTTCACTTTCCACGGTTTAGTTCTTGCACCACGTAAGAATGTTTAAGTATTTATTCATCATTCTTATCCTGCAGACTTTCCTGCTCTTAAATTTTCCTCCAATTTTTTTCCCTAGGCTCTGCACCATGTGCATGCCAATGTCGTCTGCACAAATCCAGTTGTCATTTTTTCTAGCATTACAAATCCTTGTCCTTTTTCATATGTGACGAAGGGGAAATCTACCACCTCAATTGAATAAGGAATTATTTACCCTTCACACCTTGCCCTCAATAATATTCCCAGGTTTCCCGGGAATGAGTACCTACCTATCCCATATGGGAATCGAACCTATGTCTTTCACATGAAAAAAACGATGTCAAGCTTGTTGGCTTTGCAATATGTTCTTGTAGGAGAAAACTACAAGTAGGTATAGAAAGGATAGGTATGGTACAATCGTAGCTAAGCTGCAACAAAATTGCACACCATTTCCAGGCATTATCCATTTGTGTTGGTGACATTTTTCAGTAAGCTATAAAGAAAACAAGTTCTAAGACCTGGAATGAAAATCCTGGGTAGTTCTAGGACCTGTTATTTCACTTTGTAGGTTTGATATCCTACACTCTCAATTGGACCTGTGATTTTGTCGTTCATCATTTACAAGTAAGTTTCGGTACCATAGTTTCATTTGTATTTGTTCTTTACTATTTTATATTTGCAGTTTGCAAATAAGAATGTTTAGGTATTTATTCATCTCCCATATGTTGTAGAATATCCATAGAGGTTGACATATATTTCCCTCCTGTTCTTCAATTTTGCTCCAGTTTTTTCTCCAAACTCTGAACCATACCTACATGCCTTTGCAAAATGTTCTTGTAGAAGAAAAAGATGTTGAGATAGTGCTGGAAAGAGTAGTTTCCCATGGATTGCAAATTGCAATATTCAATCTCTATGTCACTCTGCGTGGAACATTTCTAACATAATGAATGTTTTTTCAAATGCATTACACCATTTACATCTGAACAAAACCATTAGCATTCTAGGAGACTTCAGTGTTGACATGCTACAAAATATTGCCATAACAAAAGAATTGGAAAACTACGTGTAAGATAAAACATGTGCAAAATGCACTTATTGACCATGTATGGTCAAATGTGCCCATATGACAAGACACCCTCTTTATCTTATACATAAACTGTTCTGACCATGATACACTTTCTCTTGTACTTGAAATATGAAATATACATCAATCATATTACAAAATTATATTCCCATGTCTCAAAGCATATTTGGGTACTTTGTTGCACAAAACCAAATCATTCAGTTAGGATCATCCAACTTCTTAATATTTTTGGCTTGTAATATATTTTATTCCAGGAAAAATTCTATATAACCACAACCATGGATCAAGAAAAACAAAGGTTCATTGTTTTAACTCTATCTTTTATTCTGTTCCTTTGATTCTCAATTACTGTATGTATATATTACTTGTTTTCCCTTACATACCAACTTACATTCATGTTCATTGTGTTTTTTGCATTCCCGTATTGAAACAAATAGAATAATTGGAGAAGATGAAGGACTCTTAACCACAAATGTAAAAGAGGAGATACGCAAGTGCATGCTTCTACTCTTATTTCATATTCCATTGTTTTGTATTTCATTTATTGTTTGTATATTTATTCTACTACTTTGCACCTAATTTATTGTATGTGGATACTCCATGTCTTCCTACATAATAACTTATCTTCATGTCAACTGTGTTTTCTGTGTTGCTACATTGAAATAAATAGAATTGTATTTATTTTTTCACATGTCTTTCTATATATCAACTTACCTTCATGTCCATTTCATTTTTTTCATTGCTACATTTAAAGAAACAAATTAGTTGGACAAGAGGATGAAATTGTATATGACACAGAAGAGGAAGTTGAAGAACAATTTTTGAAATGGTATGCCAATTGTGATAGTAAATCAAACACACAAAACAAGTAGGTGGATAAAATATTGGACTAGAAAACGATGATTTGGAAACAATGGGCCTTTGTTGAGACATTTCGCTTCTAAAAATTACCTTCCCCTTTTCTATTTTCCCACTCTCTATTATGCCTTTTTTTCCATCTTCTATACTTAACCTAATTCCTATTTGTTTTTCCCCTCTACTTTCCCTTTCTAGTTACTTTACTTAGTCATTTGTTTCCGAAAATTTCTAGGTGCATAGGTTGGTGGACTCACGGGTTCACATTTCTACTCATGCTTCTATATCACGAGTATGACCGATCACTTCCTCATTTGATACTTAGTGACTTTTTCGATCGTGGGTTCTAGGGCTGGTGGGCTCAAAATTGCGCTTCTATTCTTATGCGTCCTACAAACAGCACCCTGAGTTCTGCAATATACAAATTGGCAGTCGGACTCTCGGCCTGGCGGGCTCAAGATTACGCTTCTAATCTTCTGTGAACTACAAAAATCTTCTGGAGTTCCAAGATATACAGGCTGGTCATCGGACTCTCCCATCATGCCCTGTTTCGTGTTACATAGTTTTCCACTCTAAATTTCTAAGACATACAATTTGACACCCTATTTCATACTCCATCCCCTTCGAGCCTATATGTGACACGCTTTCAAATTTACACTGATTCTTTTATATCACAATTCTGATCAGCTGATTCCTCATTCCATACTCAACTACCTTTTTTATCACGAGTTCACGGCCATGCAGGCTCAACATTGCACTTCCATTGTTATGCCACCTGCAAGAAGCACCCAAACTTCCCCGATATACAAATTGACAACCAAATTCCCCTTTCTTTTTATCCTCTACTTTCCCTTTATTGTTACTTAGTCATTTTTTTGAATATGTCTCATGCTTTTATATCACAAGTCCAGTCGACTGCTTTCCCATTCCATACTTGGCCACTTTTTCCATCTTCGGTTCCTGGGCGCCCTGCTCAACATTTCGCTTCCATTGTTTCGCGACCTACAAACAACACTCGGAGTTATGAAATATACAAATTGATCACCAAAGTCCATCACCATGCCCTCTTCCATGTTACACATTTTACAGTCAAAATTTTGGAGAAATACAATTTGACCATCGGGCCCTCACATCTCCTAAGTATAAATTGTGACCCTGTTTCGAAGCCCAACCAACCTCTTTCCATACTTGGTCATTTCTTGGAATCTCTTTCATGGGTGGTCGGGTTGGTGGTTTCAGGAAATATCCAATGCTTAATCTCTCTTCGCCATCCCCGCCACCTTGGCACTTCTTTCAGATATGAAATTATTAATCTTTAATGCTAATAGATCATCATGCAGGAACCATTAAGATTGTCATTAATGTCTGAAAGGCTAGAAGAGATCTGTCATTAATATGAATTAAACCAAGATTTGCAGAGGGCTATATTATCCCTTCCGAGTGTTCATTTCAAGCATCATGGAATCTCTTTCGTGTGTTGTCTGGTTGGTGGCTTCAAAAAATCTCCAATCCTTAATCGCTCTTCACTGTCCCTGCCACCTCCGCATTGTTTTCTAAGTATGCAATTAGTAAGTGTTAATGGTAACAGCTCATTATGAGGAACCGTAGAAATTGTCATTAATCAGCGAAAGGCTCGAGGAGATCTCCCATTGATACACATTAAACCAAAATTTGTGGAGGGTTATATTATCCCTTTCGAGTGTTGATTTCAAACATCATTTAGATCAAACAAATGTTCTCGTCAACTTATGGCAATAGCTCGACAACAGTTCTGTCCAGATACAGTAAACACCTTCGGGTATGATGACTAGAAATTCCATTGGTCCAAGGAATATTCTTACTACTCATCTCCTTTCACCCAGAAGAAAGTAAGGATATGGTCCCTTACTATGTCGAGAGATATATTTCAAGCCAAAGAATTCCAAGGCAACCCCCCC